>JAJOOS010011910.1:0-32701 GCA_029582725.1 Solanum chiquidenum
ATATTAAAAGTGGGTTAAAGTGTATTTATAATAACTTGAGGGTTTAAATTAAAGTATTAAAAGTAGGGGTGGTAGGGGGTGTTGGGGAAGGGAAAAAAAGGGGAATAAATCTGTTGGGGGGCCCCAGTAGCCGTTGCCCCAACGGATAGTCGGATTAATTAAAAAAAAAAAAAAATATTCAAGGGGATCCCGCGAACCGGCCGGTTCAGGCGGGCCGGGACCGGGTCGGGTCGACCGGGCCCAAAAGGGTGAACCAGCCCCTAACCGGTCCCCTAATCCCGGACCCCCCAAACCCATGAATTTTACGGGACCGGGTCCGGCGAGCCGGTTCTCGAACCGGTCGCGGGCCGGGGCGGGCCGACCCGGTCCCCCTGCCAGCCCTAATGCAGCCTAAAGACTATTCAGTTGAAGAGCAACTGAAGAAGACGCCTGCCCACATATCTATTTTTGTCTCTACTTATAAGTTCTGAATTTCATAGGAATGCTTTGATGGAAGTGTTATACAGAGTGAATATTCCAAAAGAGACCACCAGTGAAACCTTAGCTTCAATGATTGGAAGAATAGTGGAAGCTACCAAGATTTTTTTTCATGATGATGAGCTGCTTGCAGAAGGGGCTGGGCACAACAAAGCGCTTCACATCGCAGTCAAGTGTTGTGATAAGGTTGTGACTCGAGTTCTAATTGATGGTGGTTCCGGATGCAACATATGTCCTTTTACCACTTTGAAGGATTTAGGTGTTAATATGGGAGAGATAAATGAAAGTCGTGTGAAAGTTAGAGCTTTTGACGGAGCGCAAATGAGTGTCATTGGAGAGATGTATCTCACATTGCAGGTGGGGCCGGCTGAATTCCCCATTCTGTTTCAAGTGATGGATGTATCATCCAACTACAACCTGTTGCTGGGAAGACCATGGGTTCACATGGCAAGAGCGGTTCCTTTTACTCTTCACTAATGTGTAAAGTTTGAGTGGGGTCACAGAGAAGTTACCATCCACAGAGAGCTCAGTCACCCCATCCTCTCTGTTAATTCTATCCCAGTCGCTGACGAGTTAGACGGAGCCACTTTTCACACTTTGGAAATTTTGCAAGCTGTAAGGGTCAGTGAGAAAGCAGAGGCAGACGATACAAAATTGTCAAGTGCAACAAAAATAGTTGTGTCAGAGATGTTGAAGTATGGGTATCAGCCTAAGAGTGGACTTGGACCCAAGTCCAATGGCATAGTTGAGACGATCTAGCTGAAGCATTATAGAGGCACCAACGAACTCAGATATGAGACTGCCTCGGGAAGAGACTGTCACGGGTCAAGCGATACAATCTTTGTACCAGAAAAAGCTTTGATTCCAGATCAAGCTGGCGTTGATGACATCGTAGAAGGAATAGACAATCTGTTCGTGGCCATGGCTGGAGAATAGGAAGGGATAAATCTCAACAAGTTGACCATTTGTGATGCCGAACCTGGAAATTTTTTGTAGAATTGGACCACCAGCCCATCCTTGTTTCAACCAAAGTCCTGGTAGTGTGGAAAAGTAGTCTTAATTTTAAAAATTCGCATGATCAAATTGAGTCTTGAATCATGCATAATCTTTTGTTGTTTGCCTCTTCTAAAAGCTAGAATGCTTTGAAATAAAAAATCTTTAATTTCTTTAAAAAAATTCTCGTTATTTTAAATATCTATTTATTTATTTTACTTACCTTTTCCACTTTTCAGCACTCATATTAATAAAAATCCTCGTTCAATGGTTATGACTTGTAACGAATCCACCGAGCAAGGTGAAAGCGATGCATAAGATCACGAATAGTATGATAAAAGCATGATGCCGGAAAACCTACCACACGAGATCGATAAAGTTGAAAGTCAGAAGAAACCCAATATGGATGAAACAAAGGTTGTCAACTTAGGAGATGAGGAAATCGTGAAGGAGACACGAGTTAGCATTCATTTGGAGGCTGAAAGAAAGCAAGAGTTAATAGAATTGCTTAAGCAATATGTTGACGTATTTGATTGGTCTTATGATGACATGCCAAGATTAAGCACTGATATTGTCTCGCACAAATTACCGACTGATCCCACTTGTCTACCTGTTAAGCAAAAGACAAGAAAATTCAAGCCAAATTTGAGTTTAAGGATCAAAGAGGAGGTAACTAAGCAAATTGAGGTGAACGTTGTGAGGGTTACATATTACCCCACATGGTTAGCCAATATTGTGCCTGTGCCAAAAAATAATGGAAAGATCAGAATATGTGTGGACTATAGAGATCTGAATAGGGCCAATCCTAAGGATGATTTCCTTATTCCAAATATTCATATACTCATCGATAATTGTGCAAAATAAGAGTTGCAATCATTTGTCGATTGCTTTGCAGGATATCACCAAATCTTGATGGATGAAGATGATGCAGAGAAAACAACATTTATCACTCAATGGGGAGTGTATTGCTACAAAGTAATGCCATTTGGTCTCAAAAATGTTGATGCAACTTACATGAGGGCCATGACTACACTTTTCCACGATATAATCCACAAGGAAATTGAAGTGTACGTGGATGATGTCGTTATCAAATCCAAAAGAAGTTCAGACCACCTGGATGACTAACAAAAGTTCTTTGAGAGGTTGCGTAAGTATAATCTGAAGTTGAACCCAACAAAGTGTGCATTTGGAGTACCCACGGGAAAGCTATTGGGATTCATTGTTAGCAGGAAAGGCATAGAGTTGGATCCATCAAAGATAAAGGCAATCCAAGAGCTACCTCCACCCAAGACCAAGAAGGACGTGATGAGTTTCTTAGGAAGACTGAATTACATCAGTCGGTTCATAGCTCAATCCACAGTAATTTGTGAACCCATATTTAAGTTACTAAAGAAGGATGCCGCCACAAAATGGACAGAGAAATGCCAAAGGGCTTTCGATAGAATAAAAAAATACTTGTCCAACCCACCAGTATTGGTCCCACTAGAGCCTAGAAAGCCTTTGTTATTGTACCTATATGTTATGGATAATGTATTTGGATGTGTATTGGGGCAGCATGATGAGACAAGTAGAAGAGAGCAAGTCATTTACTATTTGAGCAAGAAGTTCACACCATACGAGGCGAGATACACCTTATTGGAACGAACATGTTGTGCTTTGACTTGGATCGCACAAAAATTTAGGCATTACCTATCTGCATACACCACATACTTGATCTCAAGAATGGATCCACTCAAATACATCTTTTAGAAACCAATGCCTACAGGTAAACTGGCAAAATGACAAATTTTGTTGAGCGAGTTTGATAATGTGTACGTGACGTAGAAAGCCATCAAGAGACAAGCTCTGGCCGATCACCTTACAGCAAACCCGATGGATCAAGATTACAAGCCGCTCACGACCTACTTCCTTAATGAAGAGGTTTTGTTTGTAGGAGAAGACACATCAGAGTCGTATGATGGATGGAGGATGTTCTTTGATGGAGCATCAAACTCTATTGGAGTTGGAATAAGAGTAGTCTTAATTTCAGAAACAGGTCAGTATTACCCGATCTCAACCAAGATCAGGTTTTATTGTACCAACAACATGGCGGAATATGAAGCTTGTATTCTCGAACTCAGGATGGCCATAGACATGAACATTAAAGAACTCTTGGTGATAGGAGATTCCGACTTGTTGGTTCATCAAGTGCAAGGAGAATGGACCACTAAGAATGTCAAGATCCTTCCTTATTTGCATTACATAAAGGAATTGAGTAGGAGCTTCAAAAGGATTGAGTTCAAGCATGTCCCTCGAGCTCAAAATGAGTTTGCCGATGCTTTGGCAACATTGTTCTCGATGATTCAGCATCCAGATAAGAATTACATCGACCCTATCAATGTTGAGATACATGATCAACATGCATACAGTTTTCATGTAGATGAGGAATTGGATGTAAAAACATGGTACAATGATACCAGAAGGTTGATAGAAGCACATGAATATCCTGAAAATGCTACGAGCAAGCAAAAACGGACTTTGAGGAGGATGGCCAATCATTTCTTCCTTAACGGAGAAGTCCTATATCGGAGAACTTTAGATTTAGGATTTCTGAGGTGTGTCGATGCTGCAGAAGCGACAAGGCTTTTGGAAGAAATACATTCAGGAACCTGCGAACCTCACATGAATGGGTTCACTTTGACAAAGAAGATTTTAAGAGCTGGATACTTTTGGATGACCATGGAGAGAGATAGCATCCGGTATGTGCAGAAGTGTCATCAGTATCAAGACGGAGATTTTATTCGGGTCCCACCAAATGAGCTCAATGTGATGGGTTCCCCTTGACCATTTGCCGCTTGGGGCATGGATGTTATTGGACCCATAGAGCCTCCCGCGTCAAATGGACATCGTTTTATCCTGGTGGCTATCGATTATTTCACAAAATGGGTCGAAGCTTCGACATGCAACATTGTTTCTAAGAAGATAGTAGAAAACTTTGTTCGCAACAACATAGTTTGTCGGTTTGGAATTCCAGAATCATTCATAACAGACAATGCAGCCAACCTCAACAACGATCTTATGAAGGAAACTTGTGAAAGGTTCAAGATTGCTCATTGAAATTCCACGGTTTACCGGCCACAAATGAATGGAGCAGTTGAGGCTGCAAATAAGAATATCAAGAAGATTTTAAGGAAGATAGTAGACAGTCACATGCATTGGCATGAGAAGCTACCATATGCTTTACTCGGTTATCGCACCACAATCAGAACATCAACTGGGGCAACTCCTTATATGTTGGTTTATGGTTCGGAGGCAGTAATACCTGCCGAGGTAGAAATAACATCTTTAAGGATTATCCAAGAGGTTGGTCTGTACGATGCAGAATAGATACGTAGCAGGCATGAACAATTGATGTTCATCGACGAAAAGAGGATGGATGCAGTTTTTCACGGTCAACTCTATCAGAACAGAATGACCAAAGCGTTCAACAAGAAAGTCAAACCTCGATAGTTCACACCGGGGCAGTTGGTATTGAAGAAGATCTTTCCTCACCAAGGAGAAGCCAAAGGGAAATTTGCACCAAAATTGGCAAGGACCCTACATGATTCATAGAGTACTCTCAGGAGGAGCGGTAATCTTAGCAGAAATGGACGGCAGAGTGAGCACAAAGCCAATCAATTCAAACGCCATCAAGAAATACTACATCTGAAGACCTCAAGATTAGTACTTATTTTGTGTACTTTTACATTTCTCAATGTAACAGAACTGCGTCTAAACCTGACTTCCCACGGCTGGGTACGTAGGCAACCCACATCGGATCCGGTCTCCCTTAGAAAACCCAAAATCATCTTTTCCATGTATTTAGAATTACGCTCGACCTGAATTCCCTCAGTGGGATATGTAGGCAATCCTTGTCAGATTCGGTCCCATGCATTTCATTTTTTTTTCACTTCTCTATTGTAATCTGAACTAGTCTTGACCTAATTCCGCTTGGATACGTAGGCAGCCTGAGTCAAGCTCGGTCATTGCATCACATATTTTTCACTTTCCTATTGTATCTTAACTACGTCCTGACCTGATTCCTCTTGGATACATAGGCAGCCTGAGTCAAGCTCGGTCATTACATTTCATATTTTTCACTTTCCTATTGTAACTGAACTACGTCTTGACCTGATTCCGCTTGGATACGTAGGCAGCCTGAGTCAGGCCTGATCATTGCATTCCATATTACTCTCCTATTTGTATCGAACTACATTACGACCTGATTCCACTTGGATACATAGGCAGCTTGAGTCAAGCTCGGTCATTGCATTACATGTTCTTACATTTCATTTCATATTTTTCACTTTCCTATTTTTATCGAACTACATTATGACCTGATTCAACTTGGATACGTAGGCAACTTGAGTCAAGCTCGGTCATTGCATTACATACTTCTATTTCTTCCACTTGTATTCGAACTACGTTATGATCTGATTCCTATTTTGGGGCTACGTAGGCAGCCTGAGTCAAGCTCGATCAATTTTCTGCATACCCTTAGGAAACATTCCTCATAGTTAGCGTAACCTCAGAATATTGAAGAATATCAATCGTCGCAGTGTCTGCAAAAAAAGCTAGGAAAGTTTCATCAGAAGGGTAAAAGCTACAAGTGGACTATGTTGGATATAGTCAACAAAATGGAAAGCTCGATGGACTTCGGAACATGTCATAATCTAAAACACACTGGAGAATTACTATATATATATATACCTAATATATACGTAGTATACTTATTTTCTAGAAAAAAAAAGCTATTTCTTTTCAAAGAGGTTTTCTTATCTTCCACCTACCAAGTCTCTAGGTTAAGAAACTATATACAAGCTAAGAAGGTGCCGAAGGATTCCAGTGACGAGGCTTCAGTCCGTGAGTAGATACAAATCAACACCCCCTCCCAAACTAAAATTTTCCTTTGAGTGCAGGAATCAAGGAAAATAACATCAAGTCTCGGGGCATGACCAGAAACGCCACTCGACTTCTCACAATCATGAGCCAAAATACTATTTCTCTACTTTATTTCCCGGAAGTACTTCAACTTACATCTTATGTCTAAGAATATTTCATTTAAATTTTTTGCAGGTACGCTCAAGATCCGGGTCAAATATTAAAGAAAAGAGGGCCCATCGTAGGAAAATAGGATAGTTTCATTGTTGTCAAAATAACTCCACCAACTAGAGCTTGTAATCTAACCTAATCAAGAACTCCGCTAATCGGGGACCACCGCCTAACAACGTCGAACTCCACAAGCCTGGGGTTGTACATAGCGAATGTCACTTAAACTCTACTGATCGGATGTTGTACATAGCAAATGTCACTCAAACTCCACCGATCGGGGTTGTACATAGCAAACATCGTCAACTCTGCCAATATGAGGCAGTACATAGCAAACATCGACTGAACTCCGCCAATAGGAGCCTGTATATAAGCAAAAAAAGCAACACTCCGCCAATCGGAGATCACATCGTAGTGACGTCACTGAAGCTCCATCGATCGGGGGAAAGCACGCATAGAAACGCTGTCACACACCGACAATTAAATTTACATTACAATCTTTACACAACCGGATACATGCTTTTACATTACAACAACCTCGCCAACCAGAGGCTTTACATTACAAACTTTACACAGTCGGATACAAGCTTTTACATTACAACAGCCCCGCCAGTCGAGGGCCTCTACATTACAAGTTACTTTACCTACATCACATTCACAATACAAAAAGAGACATCAACAATCGTTTGAACATCTACACTCTACTCTTTATATTACTATTTCAATCTATAATTTTTGAACCGCAACAGGTACTTTTCACCCTTTTACATGTTTTGCAGGACAACACATTATAACGAGGAACTCCCTCTAAGCAGCAAACTAGGGCAACTTAGTGCAATGTCAAGAATCACTAGCTACGTCAAGGATTCACTTTCAAAACTCAATTCAACTCAATTTTCAGAAGTTCAAGTTTAAATTTCACTTATAGCTCTTTCATGTCTCAGTCATTGTAACTCGACACTGGGGCATCCTTTGAAAATTCATCTATCTACCTTGAGTCTTCAGTAGAAATTGCTACAGAGCATTTCTCATTCAAGTGTCTTTAGAACTATATCTCATCCCTCTAGTCGTGTTAATCTCTTCATACCTCACCACCAAAAGATTTCAGTATTACCATAATTCGATACTGGGCAAATTTTTAATAAAATTTGCTAGGTTCCTACACTCTCGAACTACATATGGTCTGATTTCTAATGAAACTTGAGATATGTAGGCAGCTCGAAAGCCAGAGTTTGGCCAATACTCCATAAACATTCTTGCCAAGTTATTGCTCAAAGTGTATTTTGGTGGGTCGCCTAAAATTGGATTGTGTCAATATTTATTTGTCCACATCTTATATACTCTCTTCCATGGACAAAGAAAGGGGCAAGTTGTTGACACCCAATTTTGGCTCTCCACATTTAACTAAATTAATAATAATAATAAGAATAATAATAATAACAATAAGAATAATAATAATAAGATATATATGTTATGAAATTTTTTAGGAATACAAAGAGATTTTTAATTATTTATTTTACTTGATAAATTTATTTCATAAATGTTATTTCTTATAAAAATTAAATATTATATATATATATATATATATTACTACTTACTTTCTCATTTTTTAAATAAATGTCGTTCTTAAGAATTGAATCTATTTTTGTTTAAATATAATTTCTTTTGTCGCAATAGATATTTTTCGTACATTAATTAAAATTAGAAAGCTTAATTAATTAATGAGTTACTAATTTATATTAATTTAATTTTAAGAGTGACTAATTTTATCAAATAAGCTAGTCCTGCAAAATAATTATTTTTAATTTAATAAATTATGACTATTTAATAAAGAAGTAGTTATAATTTAAATGATTTTAATTTGAGCAATTTTGGCAATCCAAGTCCCCTTAAACCGGCCAATCCGTGTATGCCACGTAGACGAGCACATGGATTGTGTTTCTTTAGCTTAAAGCTTGACCCTACGATTAAATCTAACGGTCCTAGTTAATTACACTTTTACCATTATTTGTATATATATATATTTATACATTTTCCTTTTAAACCCTGATTTATCTTAACCGTCCGATCAAACGATCGGACGACCCAAATTAGATAAGACCTTTTCATCTTTTCCAAAATAGTACAACCCATCAGCCGTCTGCCATCTCGTTCCTTTCCTATAAACCTTTCACGCTTTATCTCCCATCAAGATTTCTCGACCTCTGCCAACGTTTCTACCTATGGACCACCGGAAAATGGCAATTTCCGGTGGTTTTCAACATATCTCCCTACCCTCCATCAATCATAGCTTCCCTCTTGTCAACTTTGCATTCCTTTCATCATCTTTTTTGAGTCGAAACAGACCTCAAAAGCCCCACCACCGCCGCTGCTACAACTGAGAAGGTGGAGAACATGAAGGACCATCAAATTTGGGATTATTATCCTCTTAATCCAATGGTTGTGAGATTGGAACCCCCAAGCCATCACTCATTCTTTCAAATCAATTTGAAAAGGGGTTGATAATATTTTCTTCCCCTTCATCATTATTTTCTTCTAAGATTTGATCTTTCAAAGATTCAAATTCGAATCATTGAAGCCTCCTCCAACTATAAAAGGAGGAGTTTGGTCCTTATTCGATCATCCGGGGAAATCAGCCAAGAACAACATCAAAATCTCAAAAAAAGACCAAAAAAAAATGACCCAATAACTATCCAGAAAATGTTACTTTATTTCATTATCACTTATTTCTTTTCTTATGTTTCATGTACAATCGGAGGGCTGGAGTTTCTACTTTGAAACTCGTTATTGGCCTAAAATATTAGGCCAACAACAATTAGGATCATCGCAACGCTTGGAGTCTCGCAAATTAGGACTCCAATATTTTCTTAGCCTTTCCCCTTTCGAGTCTTAATTATATTGTTTTGATATGTTGACTAACATTTACTTACAAGTTTTTGATAAATTGCTTGTCTTTTATTTTGAAGATTATTTATGTGAGCCAATATCATTTGTTTGTGATTTTGTGGAAATACTTTTAGAATAAATGCAAGAAAAAATATATTTTTTAAAAAATGGGTTAGCATTTCTACTTATAACATTCTTTCAGGCCTTTTAAGTTGAAAAGAGGGGCTCATAGTTTAAAAGTTTTCTGAATGAAGTTTCAAAAAGCTAAAAAATAATATTCATTTAAGCGTACTCATCACTTAGGACCTCCAAATAAAGTTGAAACTAGTTTAAAGGCTAGAATAATTACCTTTAGAAATTACTTATGGCTAAGATGTTTACCTTTAGACATACATTTTTTAAGAAAATAAGTAGGGAAGTAGGCATATATATTTAACAAGACAAATATGACTATAGAATAAGTCCTAATAGTCAGGCCTATTTTTATACTCTTTACATCACCCATTTATAAAAAATGTATTGACTATTCTTACTTTTTTGGATAAAAAATTGCTAAAAAACATTTTAATCTTTTAACATGCTATTTTAGATATGCCATCAGGTTCAAATACAAGGTACATATATATGTCATACACATAAAGGTATATATTATATATTTTTCTCTACATAATCCTTTTTTTTTAAACTACTATCCCGAATGTTATTTATTTATTTTTATGATTTATTCCTACACTTTACACATATTATTTTACTAAGTCTAATCTATCGTTAACTTATCCTTACATGTAAATAAAATAATAAACATTCACATGTTTTACGCAACTTATATGTATATACTACACTTTATAATAAACATATTTAAAATCACAAACCTTTATATAATATTTTAACATCTAGTATCATTTATTTTATTTTATTTTTAGAAAACTCCATTTTATATATTTTCATTCAAATTACACATCACATATTACTACATATTTACACCCAACTACTATCTTATTTTTATTTTACTTCTTAATAAGACGACAGATTTTTGAAAATTCAACATCTATATATTTTTAGGATAATTTTATTATGATACAACTATATATATTTTTTACATATAAATTTATCATACATTTAAGTACATTTATTTATTTATTTTATAATATGATAAAAATACTACTATTAAAGCTATTTTATAAGACTAATATATGTCGTACCTTGTATTATACTCTTTTCTTAAACTAACTAATTAACTTATCATTTAATTTTTAAAAGCAAGTAAATAAACAAGTTTTCCTAATCATATTTTCCTAAATTGAGTTTAAGGACTATCTTCGAATAGGCTCTGAGGGATGCTTAACACTTTTCTCTCGAGTAACCAAAACTCTTACTCAGAATCTCACTGGTTTCACAAATCTAAACAGAGTTTATATTTACATATAAAAAATGGTTTTTCTAATATTTTCCTTAAAATTTAGGTGGCGACTCTAAAACAAAAACAAAACAATTTTTCCAGAAATCAGAGTGTCAGTCGTATTATGTTGTGAACTATTTCGGCCTGTTGGAAATAGGGGTGCGACAGATGCCACATTGGCTGTGAGTGGGACTTCCACATCACAGACTGGTCTTGCAAGTACGACAAGAGGTACTCCTTGGTTATTCAAGTTCTTTTGGTTGTTCACGTTCTCCAGGTTATTCACGTTGTCTTTATTATTATCATCAATGTTTCCCCGAACACCTAACCCCAATTCTCCTGGACATCCTTGATTCATTTTTCTGTGCTGGCGTAAAACTCTTTCGGGTTCGTTGTAAGGTTCGACAAGTTCTCCCTTCCGACCCATACCTGAAAATCAAGTGCTGCAACAAACAAGCTAAGATAAAGTAATTAATACCTGAATATTTTAATTGTAGACTTAAAAAGATCGAATATAAATCAATTTCTAAGTCCCCGGCAGCGACGCCAAAAACTTGTTGCTCCCCAATATACACGCAAGTGTACGTGATCGCGCAAGTAATATAGATTCTTAAAGAAACGAGTTATCATTTCCAAGGGAATTATGATCAATTTATATCTAACACTTAATTCTACAAATAAAAGCAAGAGTAATTGTTTATTAGATTGTGATGATTGTCAACTAATACTAATTATTAATTAAATAAAAGTAACCAATTTTGAACGACATATTTCAAGCAAGTAAAAGACAATTCCAGGGCTGCAACATATAACAAATCTCATGTATTATATTCTCGGCTTAGAACTAATTTCAGTTGTGAAGTTACTGATTTACAGGGTTAATTATATGAGTTGGGCAATACACCTCTTGTCGCCTACTCCAGTTAGCTATCTAACTTCATCGTTCAGCGAGGATAAATAGACTAACTGGCGAGCATTTATATTTCATCCTATTTTGTAACCAAGCAAGGTGTTCGTCCGGGCGTCACTCCTGAACACTAATCACCTCAATCTAATGAGTGGATCGAGCTCTCTATATTCTCTGGTCAATCTAACCTCTCCTATCCCGATTTTAAGATTAGACAATATTTATCTTATGGTGATCAAGCACAAAATACTAAAACAAGAATATAGAAGTAACTTATAATTACAACCAATAATTAATTCAAAAACCTTAAATAATCAACATTCAATTCGTAGCTAGAGCCCCAGAACAAGGGAGTTTAGCCACTCATGCTATTAGAAAACCATAAAATACAATTGTTCATGTGATTTCTGAAAAATAGAAGGGTTAGAAGATCAAAACCTATTACAAACGTGGATTCTTGCACTTGCACACCCAATAAAAGTTGAACCCCCACTATGGAGCCTTAAAGGGCTATTTATAAGAGTTAGAAAGGTTGAAGACAAAACCTACTACAATTAGAAATCCTATTTAATGATTTTTAAGCTGGAAAAATTGGCAGAAGGGTGGGACTTCGCGCCTCCCATCGCGCCTCCAACTTGTTTTAGATCTTTTCATTGTGGCACGGCGCGCCTAGTAGAACGCCTAAAAAGGGCTTCAGAACTTTGTGTCTTAGCGTGGCGCACCTAGAAGCGCGCCTCAAACAAAACTCTAATCTTCAGGCCTTGGCGCAGCGCGCCTCTCAGTGCGCCAACCACTATTGGTTTTTGCCTTAGCTACTTGTTTGCTCGTTTTTGCTCCATCTTTCATCGTTCCAACTCCAATTTCTTCGAGAGTTCCTGAAACAACTAATCACGTGTGTGAGTGCACAATCATCACAAGTTACACCAAAAATCAAGATAATAACTAGAAATCATTCTTCAATCTAATCAATTCATGGGAAAATATTGACAACTTAGGCATATAAATATGCCTAAGATCAAGATACATGCATGTTCATGAGATAAGACACATTTTCTGAATATCCTTCAACATCTCTAAGGAAAAGATATCTAGGAAGAACATAAGGAGCTTAGGGACTGCTATGGGGGATGAACACTCTCCGGACCTCGGAAAATTTCATTTGAAAGACCATGTCTAAGATTTCAATGATACGAATCCAACAATAAAAGATTCATCTCAAAATTCATCCTACAACTCTGGGAATTTGGAAAAGACAGCCGCAATCACTGTTCAAAATTCCCATGAGCAATCTGCCAATGCTGGGGAAATATTTCCCTATCAAATTTTAGTTTGATTTTTGAAAAACCACTTGTTGGAGATAATAGATCACGTAGAGATCTACAACATGCTATTTTTTTTTGATGATTCTCCCTTACCAATTCGGAGAAATCAACTAGCAAAATTTTGGGAAATTCTGGCGAAATTGCCTCAGGTCGCCGTCAAATTTGTCAAGGTTCTGACAAATACTGCCAATGATAAATTTGCAAAACCATGTCTGCCGTTGCACTGCCATCCGCTGGCAGGTTGGGGGAAACCCTAATTTCCAAATTCGTTTCATTTGGAATGAAATTGAATTAAACGAATTTGGAAAGGCCTTTTTGATTTTTTGAGATTGGTATAGTATTTCGCACACATCTCTCAAAGGAATTTGGAGATTGGCCTTTGCTATCGTTGAAAATTGCCTAGACGCTTGAATCACTAGAATAGAGATTCGTGGAGTTGTGCTTGGTGAATGAAGCGATTCTTGGTGGGTTATGTGCGCCTTGGAGAGGGTTCAACTTGGCTATGGCCATGGTCCTGTGGGATCGGCGGTGGAGCTTCATCGGTGGTTAGAGGAGGCTTGTCGGAGTTTTGCCCGTCCAATCAATGTGAATTTTTTGTGGAGATAGATCTTGGGGTGGGGAACAAACCCCAGTGGTCAAATCTTGAAAAAATTGCCCGGAACCTTGATGAATTTGATGGAAACTTGGCTGTGATTTTACCAGAATTTCATAGATATTCGCTGATTGATTTCTTTGAATTGGTAAGGGAGAATCATTTGAATTTTTCACTATGTTGTAGATCTGTAGGTGACCTATCATCTCCAACAAAGGGTTTTCCAAAAATCAAACTCGAATTTGACTAGGAAATAATTTCCCACTGTTGGCAGATTGCTCATGAGAACAATGATCGCGGTTGTGTTGCAAATTCCTGGAGTTGTAGGATGAATTTTGCGACAAATATTTTTTTCTTGGATTCATTTAACTGAAATCTACAACTTGATCTTTCAAATGAAATTTTTTGATGTCGGGAGGGGGGTCTTACCCCATGTAGCCTCTAAACTCTTCATGCTCTTCTTAGAGAGCTTTGTTCCATATGGATTGATTGATATATTTTCTCATTTGAGTTGGTCCATAGTTTAGTTGTTCCCTGTTTAATTTTGCATATTCTTTAGTGACTCTGGTGTACGATGTGGGACAAGGGTTATGTCTTCGATCGAGGCAAGGCATGAGAGGTAGGAGTGGGAAGTGGATTAAGGGGTCCTCTCGGCTAAGAATAGGGTCTTGGGACTTTGACGAGTAAGTCCATATAGTAAGTGAAGATTTTTAAGAGGAGGAAGATTAACATAACGTGCATCCAAGAGGCAAAGTGGGTCGGTACCAAGGATTGGGATAAGGACGGGCTTAAGTTGTGGTACTCAAAAGGTTCAAGAGATAGAAATGGAGTAGACATTTTAGTAGATGAGGAGCTTAGGGAGCAACTGGTGGAAGTTAGGAAGATTAGTGATATGGTTATGACAGTTAAGCTAATCATTAGAGTGCTTACTTTCAACATTATTAGTGCTTACGCACCACAAGTGGGCTTGGATAAGGAGGTCAAGAAGCGCTTCTAGGAGGATTTGGACAAGGTGGTGAGGGTCACTCCACATTCCGAGAAGTTATTCATTGGCGGAGATTTCAATGGTCACATCAAATCAACCACTTGCGGTTTTGACGGTGTATATCTATTTTTTGGTTTTGGAGTGAAAAATAGAGGAGTGTCGCTTTTAAATTTTGCCAAAACTTTTGAGTTGCTAGTAGCCAATTCATACTCCCCCGAAAAAAGGATCACGTAGTTACATTCAGTAGCCCGCTGACCAAAACATAGATAGATTACTTTCTCTTTAAGAAGGATGATAAATTCCTTTATAAGAATTGCAAGGTTATTTTGAGTGAGAATCATTCTACCGACATAAACTCCTAGCAATAGACTTGGAGATTAAGATGGAGGGGAAGAATAAGAAGACTTTGTATCATTGTCCGATGATCTAATTGGGCTAAGGGGGTGGGAGGATTGACCCCTGACTAATCCTGGTAGATGGGGAGAAGTTAATGGAGATGGGGTTTGGGGGAGTAGTGGAGAAGCAAACAACATGTGGGAAAAACAACCAATTGCATCAGGAAAGCAGCTAGATAGGTGTTAGGGGTTTCGACGGGCAACTTTGGTGGCCATGGAGGGGATTGGTGGTGGAACGGAGAAGTTCAAGACAAAGTGGAGCAAATAAGGTTACTTATGCTATGTTGGTGTAGAGCAAAACGATGAGGAAATGAGGACGAACATTGTAAGGTATAAGGAAACACAAAAAGATGTGAAATTAGCAGTCACGACAACAAAAATGATATCTTTCGAGTGCTTGTATGCCAAACTAGGGGACACCGACAAGGATAAAAAGTTGTACAAACTTGCCAAGGTGAGGGAGAGGAAGGCTCGTGACGTGTATCAAGTGAAGTGCAGTAAAGATGAGGACGATAAAGAGCTAGTGGAAGAGGCACACCATAGACAAAGATGACAAACATGCATTCACACTCTTGAATGAAGAAGGGGACATGGTCATCATGTTAGTGATTTAGAGAACTCAGGGAGTCAATGAGATTTTGGATATTGTAGGTATTTTAACTTTTAAGGTTGATGAGGTTAAGGGTTCTATGTGCAAGATGAGGTGGGGTAGAATGATTGGACCTAAATTAGAGTTTTGGAACAACACTAACATTGCAGGCTTAGTGTGAATGACTAGGTTGATTAATGTCATTTTAAAGATAACTATAATTCCTAGAGAATAAAGATGGAGTACAATGATTCCTCTGTACAAAAACAAGGGTGATGTCTAAAATTGCAACAATAACAGAGGTATTAAGGTGCTTAGTCACACCGTGAAAGTTTGGGAAAGGGTAGTGAAGATGAGGGTGATGAGGAATGTGTCATTTTCGAGAACCAGTTTGGTTTCATGCCTGGTCGTTCAACTACTAAAGTCATTCATCTTATGAGGAGACTGATGGAGAAATATTGGAAGAGGCTTTGTGGAGGAGATTCATATCACATAAATATGATCTCCAAAACAATTGGATCACTGAAGAAGCAAATGGTACTTTTGGATGCTCTGTTTGGAAGACAATCAGAAGACTGTGGCCATCTTTTATCCCCAATCTATCTTTTAGGATTGGGATGGGGTGAAAACCAGTTTTTGGAATGAACTCTGGTTAGGAGAAGAGAATTTGAAAATCATGTTCCCAGATCTTTATATATTGAGTCTACAAGAGATGGACACTGTGGTACATTTGTGGAGCCCTCAAGGTTGGGATTTGATCTTTAGGAGGGCTTTAAATGAATAGAGATTGACAGAGTAGTAGAATTACTACAAACACTAAATGCATTTCCAGGTGTCACTAAAGGTCCTGACACTCCAATCTGGAAAATGCAAAAGAAAGGGATTTTCACTGTGAAGTCTTGTTACTGGAGTTTAAATTCTAATCAGACTATGGAAATGGAATGGCCTTGGAAACTAATTTGAAAATCAAGATCCCTCACAAGGTTTCAGGTTTCACTTAGTTGGCAAACATGAAAGCATGTCTAACCCATGAAGTATTACAAAGAAGAGGTATACAGATTTGCTCAAGGTATTACATGTATGGGGAAGAGGCAGAAGTTAACAGTCACCTTTTCTTACACTGCAGAACAGTTGTAAATCTGTGGGACATGTTCTTATGTATACTTGGATTTAACTGGGTAATGCACAAGACTACTTTAGACTTGCTGAGACAATGGGAATGAGTGGGCAGAAGAAGAAGATCCAAAGAAGACTGGTGGAAGTGCATCCCAGCCTGCATTTGGTGGACATTGTGGAAGGAAAGGAATGAAAGATCACATGATGGGAAACTTAACAACACTAAAAAAATCAAGATGAATAGCTTGAGCTTGCTGTATTTTTGGTGTAAACAAGATTTGGTGGGGGAGGTAGATAACTTAGTGGATTTTATAGCTCAATTGTAAAGTTTTTGCCCAGTTTCGACTTTTGAAACTACCCCCTGACGGCTGTAAATCCCACCTCATCATGCTCTGCTGATGAGTTTTGACGTGAATGTAAAGTTACCTTTATTAAAAAAGAAAAAAAGGATTTGTATGGTGTTCATTGACCTTTAAAAGGCCTACGACTAAGTCCTGAGAGAATTCTTTTGGTGATGCTTGGAGTCTAAGGCCTCATTTGTTTGCACTTAATAGGGGTCTGAATCTGAATCATTCAGATCTAAACCCATTAAGTGCATTTGTTTTTTAAAAAATATTTTATCACTTATGGGGTCTGAACATCTCTGATACGCTTAGATCTACAGTGGTGTTTTATAGCCATTCAGACACAAACTTCGAAATATGAACCTTTCTTCATCAAATTGATATTTCAATTTTCTTTTAAAATTAAACGTATTTCTTTGGCAAATCTGCAGCATACTACTCTTATTTGTAGGATAAAAACTATATTAATTTTCATGGATTTTGCCAGACTGGAAAGTTTCAATGTCTTCCATCTGTTCTTCTATAGAGGTTTTATTTTTATTTTTATGAATTTACCATTAAAAGTGAAAAATACCATGAACACCCACTTTATTTCTAACATCAAATGATTGCGATAAAACATAACAAATTATGGTCCTTAACCTTCAACGATTTCGGATCTCTTAATTTCTTTTAAAATTTATTCTCTTATTTCATGACAAAATTAGATAGAAAACTATCTTCCTTTGTTGAAATTTTGATGGGTATGTGTGAATCCATCCTATAGTATTGGTACTTTCAATACTATAATATTTTGTTCATTTATACATTATTTTTTCATATTTTATAAAGTTTGATCTAGTTATTATATCAATACTAGGTAATTTACCCGCGCTTTGCGCGGGCATCAGTAATCTTTCTAACCTTGTGAACAACCTTTCCACTAATCGACTGTTATAACAAGAAAAAAAGAGAGTAAATTTTAGTAGGTTTTTAGAACATTTCTACAGAAATTAAATTATTAGACACTATCAAATATCTCAAGAATTGTAAATATATAATTAATGATTAAAAATATCTTGATACCTAATCATTTTTATCTTTTACATAATTTGTCATATTATATGTTTGATGATAATTGTCTTGTTAAAATTGAGTGTTGTTTTTATGTAGCGATTAAACATCACTTTTTCTATTTTTTTATACATGAAAATTATAGAATCTGATAATTTTATGGTTAGAATAACTCCTTGTGTAAAAAAAATTATGTCAAAGTTTTCGATAATCAATATTAGTTATAAATAAGTTAAGACCGTTAAAAAATGTACACCGCAACAACATAAATAATTTTTTTAGAGGCAATCTACTTGTCTGAGGTCAAATGTTCACCACTTTTCGTTATTATTACTTTGTTACTCTAACAAAATTTATAGAAGGGGAAAAATAAATTTGAAACAACAGCAAAATAATATTGTTGATCCTTGTAAAAATTCATTCTTCATTAAACTGCCGAAGGCCCTTCTATATGCTTCATCAATGCAACTTTACGACTTTTTCATAAATATATATGTATAACTTGTTGCATTATGAAAGTACACATATATCAAAATATTTGATTCTAGACTCATGTTAAAGAAATATTCGCGAACATTAAAAAATTAAAAATGAGTCTAACCTAGATAACTCAAACGCTCAGCAATGACTTGGGACATGAAGGACAACAAATATATGTTAATAGACATATCGTTTGTAGCTTAAGATATTATTTTTATTTAGAGTAGGTTTTGTTTCATAATCTTCAAATTAAGCTTGCCAAAAATAGTCATAACTCACACCAAAAATATTTAGAAGAGTCGAATGAGAAGGAAAAAAAGAAAAACATTAAAAGGACGAAAAGCTTTGTCCAAGTGAGATTGTATACATACCAAACAAAAAATAATCAATACAATTTTAAGGAGACAACAAAACAGCGAGAAAAAACATACATTAAAGGGAGTAAACTATGAGATATTCAATGATGATAACAAATCATTCTAACCAGAAAAGTTCCTATGTTTTGAAATAAGATACCTCAAAAAATTGACTAACAGTTCAATCAACTCAATCCTTAAAGTACTCATAATATCAACAGATAAAATTTAGTAAAAATAGATAACAACAACATAAAAACAAAAAAATATGGGCATGAAAAGTTATTAACTCTCGGAGAATTTTCTAAAGAACACAAAATTGCATCCTTGTATGTGAAGGAATAACGTTGTTGATGAAGAAATTAGAGATTTGTAAGGGCTTTTTTTATTGTACCTTCAACAATTTCAGTAGAGAAAACTTGCTTGAATACTCAATTAACATTTGTTATTTAATATGTACTAACACATTACTTATAACAATAACTTTGCATAAACATAAACAACAAAGTTTAAAGCATATACTAAAATAATAATAATAAAAAAAGCATAAATTAATGACTGTAAAAAACATACCAGGATAGCCCCCAAGGCCTAGCTCGAGTGGAAAGAGGTGAAGGATTTTGTAACAATCTGTATTATGCGTATGCTAGTTCTATTCATGTGATACTTGACATAGCCTTATAGTATAAGTGAGGGACCGTGCTTCTTATATGATTAGTGTTGGTTTAAACTAGCTCGGAAGGTGAGGTAACGCCTTGCACGTTTCCGCATGTGTACTGCAAGTTAACTCCGACGGAAGTAGTTAAACTAGAGGTAGGAAGGTGGTAATTGAGCTTAAAGTTGAAAGTTAAGTGCTAAGTTGAAGAAAAAGGGATTAATATTTAGAAAATGGAATAAAATAATCGAGCTGCTTGCTTGACTTAATTAAGCTAGTAGGTGACAAGTAGGTGCATCGCCTACTTTGACTTATTGACCAGCCCAAAAGACCAAGTAGGTGCATCACCTACCAAGACTCTTTTTTTTACCATGTAATTGGGCCAAGTGCACTACCACATACTTGCATTAATCTGGCCCAAGTTGAGTAGAAGAATAAGGGGAAAATGGGCAGCCAAGGCCCTATAATCTTAAGTCCAAAAAGGCCCAAGTTAAAAGGCCAAGTAGGTGGGTCACCTACTTGACAATATATGGCCCAAAATTGGCCAAGAAAGTCGGCCATTACACCTCCCATTTTCAGATTTCTTAAGTTTCTCTCTTGCTTTATCTTGGCTTCAATCAGCAACCCTAAAGCACCTTGGGGTTCTTGAGTATTGTCCCCCTTTTCAAGTAAAAGTTTGAAGGAGAGTTTCAGTTCTTGAAGTACAAGTTTAGAGGATAAATTTCCAGAAATTAAGGTAAGAATACTGCCCATTCTTGCCTCTCTTTAAATACAGGTTTGGGGTGGAGAATTTTGTATATATTTATCTAGAAATAATAGATGGTGATAAATCCTTGAGTCAATATTCTCCTATTATGCTGAAAGATTTTTAGGGATTGATAGTGGCTGCCTGATGTATATTGTTGTTGGGGGCAGTTTGGGTATCTTGGCAAAGGATGTATGAAGTTGTATTAACGTATAGAAGAAGGGTGTGGTGATTCACCATTTGTGTAAGGGTTGTATGGGCCTACTTTCTGTCAAGTGTTTAGCTACTGTTTTTTTTTTGGGCCTTAATATGATTAGCTGCTGACATCAGCTTAATCATGACTTATATTGTAGAGTAGCACCCAAGAAGGGAGGTTGAATCGTGACAGTTGTATTGGTCAGAAAATAAGGTATGTAGGGCTATTCGATTCCATATTCCTTGGCATGAAATCTAATACTTGCGATTAATATCAATAAGTGAATTTCCTAAGCTCTATTCCTAGTAAAGGAAACATAGTGGCAGCTTACGATCTCCAAATAGCTAACAATATTTCCCCCTCTTCTTAGTGTATAGAATTACTTCATTATATGTTCAGTACTCTACAGTCAGGTGAAGTCAATTGTATCATTCAAGCTCACAAGTAATGCATTGATGTTACATAGCTCCTCATGTCATTGTTAATGTCTTGAAGTATTATTTTCATGTCTTCTACTACTGGTCCGTATTTCCAAATCTAAAAAATGATTATGACCACCAAAACAACAATCTCAAAGATTAAAGAATCTAAGTGAAGCAATTTATATAATTATGGGTGGCAGCTCAGGGGCGAAAGCCTAGCATGGGCCGATCCCAATTTGTGTAATTTTGAGGACCGCATCCCAGGGCCTCTTCTACCACTGATCAGCTGGCCATTCGTATCACATGTCTTATAAAGATCATAACACGCAGAAAGGTAAAGACAAGAATGTAACATACATGATCCCACAAGAGTTAACAAAGGTGGTCTTCTGTTCTGATTTATGCACACATATATTGATACTTGGTTTCATTCGAACTCTTATTTTATATATGTTATTCCCTTACATATTCAGTACATTTTTTTGTACTGCCGTCCCTCACCGGGGGACGCTTTATTTCATGCTGCAGGCACAAGTATTCCAGCTAGTAGACCTCCTCAATAGGAGCATACGACACTCAGCTACTTTTGGTGAGCTCCAGGTTGCTTCGGAGCTTTACTGAGTCCTTGGTAGATTCATTTTAGTATTGTATCGTAGTTAAGGGTAAGGCGGGGTCTGTCCCGACCTACTCTAAGGTTTTCTATCTTTTAGAGGCTTTGTAGACTCATGTATATGGTTCAGGCGTCTTAACAAGTTGTGGCCTCAACGACCAAGTCTTGTATATAAGTTTTGGGTCTACTTATATCGGTTCGTATCGCTGGATCCTATGTGAACTTGTCACAAGATTGTCATAGTTACATGCATAGTAAGCACATGTTACATGTTGGTTCTCTCGGGCCTTTAGGGCATCGGGTGCCTGTCCGTCTTAATGGGATTTGAGGCGTGACAAATTTGTCGCTTAGGTCGCAGGTTCAAGCCCTACACCATGCAAAGTGAAGCTTGATATTTAATTGGAGAAGGGTAGAGGGGCGGGTCCATTATCCACCGAGTTTAGAAGGCTGTGATTGATCCAAAAGGCGGATAACAGATGAATTTCTCGGTTATAAAAAAAAACATACCAGGATGTGCAACAATAGAATGAAACAGAATGAAAAAAAATCGAGCGCACTGAATGCATAGTGTAGTCATCTATTTATAGACAATAAAGAGTAGTGTGAAAAATGATTATTGTGTCTTATTGAAAAGGTCACAACTCTTTGAAAAAGTCACAACTCTTTGGAAAAGTTACAACCCTTCGAAAAGGTCACAATATTTCATAAAAGTCGCAATTCTTCATGAAAGTCACAACTTTTCATAAAAGTCACAACTTTTCATGAAAGGAGAAAGCTAGTTTTAGAAATAAAATAAATTTTTAAAAAATCCTGGCTTGTGGTGGTGCCACGTAAGCGGCCCTATGGTTCTCTTTTATATATATATATATATGATTTTATGAAATAATTTGTTGATTAAATATTTAATAATTCTTTTATTTAAATTGTATATGTAATAATAAAAAAAAGAAGATTATTATATCTATTCAGATGTTGAGAAACAAACAATTTAATTGTTCAGTATTCAGATTTAAAAATAACATATGCATTCAGATTCAAACGTCTTAATCTTAATAAAAATAAATGAGGCCTAAAGGTGTACTGGTGGCTTACATTAGGGTAATAAAAGATATGTATGAGGGATCCAATACTTGGGTAAGAATAGTGGGAGGAGACTCGAACACTTTTGAGTCAAAATGGGGTTGCACCAAGAATCTATGCTTAGTCCTTTTTTATTTGCCTTGGTATTAGGATGAATTGATGTGACATATTTAGGGTGAGGTTCCATGGTGTATGTTATTTGAAAACGATAATATTTTGATCGAAGAGATTCGCGGGGGAGTTAACGATAGGTTGGAGGTGCGGAGACAGACTTTGGAGTCTAAAGGGTTCAGGTTGAGTAGGACTAAGACTAAGTATTTGGAGTGTAAATTCAGTGATGTGACACATGAGGCAGGTGTGGAAGTGAGACTTGATACACAAGTTGTCCTCATGATTAAAATATTTAAGTATTTAGGGTCACGAACCATGGAAATGGGAGATCAATGATGATGTCACACATTGTATTGGTATGACATCGATGAAGGGGAGGCTTGCATTGTTACACCCCAAAAAATCTCTAAGCTAAGATCTGGACGATTCTTCATTTGCATATAAGGTCATATCGGGTGACTTTTAAGTTGTGCTTAGGTGTTAAGGTTAATTCTTTAGTGTGAGAATAAATTTGGAGATAAATTAAGGTCACAAGAATCCCCTAGCACAAAGTTGAGTTGAAAGCTTTCATACCGATTAAGTTTTAATATAAGATTCTACTTGGGTCAAACTTCAAACGACCATATCTCTTAGAATATAAAGAGTTACGTTTCCCACAACCTATCAAATTAAAGGTATTTGAGCCTTCTTTTGAGAAAAGGCCCAAAATAGTCCTTCATCTTTGGGTTAAGACTCAAAGTCATCCTTGAGTTTTCACATGGAGTATTAATAGTCTCTCATGTTTGCAATATTGGTGCACTTTTGGTCCTCCTCCAAAAGTTCTTCCCCTTGTTTTGTTTAGTAGAAATCGTATTGCAGGTAAAATCGAAAGGTTCATCACAATGATTTCACGTGCAATAGTACAATTTTTTCTTTTCTTGCAACGTCATATATTATGATGTTCTTAGTTTAGCTGCAATAATATTTTTACTGAGCAGAACAAAGTGTTCTTCTTCTCACATAGAGTTATTATTTCTACTAAATATATAAAAAGACAATTGGACATTCCTTACATAAAATTGTGGACAAAATTAACGTTAAAAAATAGGCAAGAATTTAAGGGAGGACTATTAGTGCTCCATATGAAAACTCAAGGATAACTTTGAGTCTTAACCCAAAGGTGAGGGACTATTTTGGGACTTTTCTCGCCTTCTTTCCAATGTCACCAAGTTTGCATCAATTGGAGTTCGGAGTAAAAAGTTTTGCCTATTTTACTAGACACTATCTTGCTACGCGCTGACCACGCAACCGAGGCATTTTCCGCGCGGGCGCGTGACGAGGCAGCAACTACTGCCTTCCTGCGCGCCTGAGGCATTTTCCGCGAGGGCGTGGAAAGTCTGGGTCTTTTAAAAACCCCTAAATACGTAGTTCACCTCCTTAGATCATAAATTTACCCTACAAAGAGAAGTTTTCAAGAAACTAACTTCCTCCAAGGTTCATCCATCGTCCAAGGTAAGATTTTACCATAGAACTTCATAATTCCTTCATCTTAACACGAATTAATATCTCCTACTAATGAAATTCATAGATTTTCAAGAAAGCTCCTCAAGAACTCATCTCTAAGGTTCAAGAAACAAATTCTTGCCATCTTGTCATCCAAAGATCTCACCTTTCTCAAGAATTTTGAGTGTATAAGGTGTGTAAGTCCATTCATAGTGTTGGACTACATCGTTCTCATACCCTACATCTCAATTCAGTCAGTAACAAGTTGAATCTAGGGTAAAACCCTCAGTTTTATGAAATTCTTGATATGAGATATGCATTGTTATGAATTCTAAATTCTTATATTATGAGATTGTAGTATTATGTGCATTGATATCCTTGAGTTGTTCATGCTTATATTTCACATGATCCTTAGTTGATGAGATTTTTATTGAAATCCTTTGTGAATTTATTTTCATGCATTGGTTTTGGAATTTTAAAGTGAGTTCAAGAGTTTTTAAGGTATATTTTGAGAAGAATTTAAGGGAACACAAATGGTTCCAAAAGTATTATTTTCATATTGATAAAAGAACTACTAGTTTTAAGAAGAGCATAAATAGTTTTCTAAAGCACTCCAGTTAGATAAAGAGAAGTTCAGTTACCCCTTAAAGAAGGTATTATTTTTCACACCCAAAAGAGAGTACTATTTTCAAAAAAGTATAAAGAGTTTTCAAAAAGATAAAGTACATTTCAGTTACCTCTTAAAGAGGCCCTTTTGAGTAATTATCTCAACCCAGTGAGTATTTTACATAAGCATACAATTATATATTTTGGGAGTAGTATTGAGCACCAAGATGGGGGAGAGTTCAGACAACTCACAGCCCCCATAAACTATGTAGCCACCGTAGATAGGATCGTACTGCAAGGCGGGTGACTCCTCACCTACCTCAAAAAGGCTTTTAGTGGATCCATCAGTTCAATTGCGTTCTATACTCCAACAAGGTATAGGGCGACTCTGGCAATGTGGGTAAGCAGTGTATCATCACGAGGCTCATAGTGATGGTTGTCGGTTAGAGAAACTCCCCAGTAAAGTAAATTTAAGTATATTTTTATATATACATTTCAGTTCAATATTTACTATTATTGCATTCCTACAGTAAGAGCTTAAATGATTTTCATCATAATTTATACTATATTTCAGTTGAGTTACTTTCGGCCTTTAAGTTTAGTTATTTGTGTTATTCAACCCTGTTACATACTCGTACATTCAATACACTGATGTCATTCGACCTGCATCATTTCATGGTGCAGATTCAAGTACTTAGCTAGCGTTTGACCATAGATTCCCAAATATTTTTGGCAAATATTATTTGGGTGAAAATTTGGATGAAATTTCACCATGTGCTTGGCCATATCCACACCAAATCTATTGGATATTTGTCGCAACAAATAACAAGTAGTGTCCATGACACTGGAGCAATGTGGTAGTTCGGAGTGAGTGCAACAAGCATCATTCCATATACCATGAAGTAGACGAAGTGCACAACTTTGTTACCCTGAACGAATTGTTCATCATTTTCATCAATAACCATATCATCACTTTCATATTCACTGAAAATTTCATCACTGCTTTGGTGTTCACGTAAAAAATTATGTAATACAACGCAAACAACTACTATAGAGGATGTATTTGTAAAAGATAAAAATTTGGTGTAGAATTTGAATTTTTAAAAGCTCCTAAATAATGAGATTTGACCCAAATACTAGGTCTTTCTAGTATTTGAGAATTTGAGTTATTTGCCAAAAGTATTTGCCAAATAATAATAAATTGTATGTGCAAACACTATTTACCAAACTTTTCCCCAAATTTTACTTGGAAATCTATGGCCAAATGGGTCCTTAGGATCATCAACAGGAGTTTCATTGAGATCACATCATCCGCTCGCAAGCTTTTGGTGAGGTCTCCTTGCTTTCGGAGGACTCTAATTTTATGATTTATTAGTAGTAACGCTTTGAGGTGTTGTGGGTCTTTTTCCGATTCCTATCTTTATACAGTAAATGCTTCATAGATAGATAGTCTTGGTCAGTCTTGCAGTATTCAGTTTCAGATATTTTATTTAAAAATTTATGTTTAATACTCAGTATTTTCAGTTAAATACTTATTTATTTAACTGTTTTTAAATAATTCTTTAATTTTGATGCTTGTGTATGCTTGAGTCAGTCTCCCGCTTGTAGTCAGATGAGGGTTCGCTTGGGGACCATCAATGGTTCTCAAGTGTCGGCCACGTCCTGGGTGTAGGCTCGGATCGTGACATGCATCTGGCGTTCTATGTGACAAGAATGTACCACCAAAATTGAAAGGTATGTTTTATCGAGTGGTTGTTAGATTGACTTTGTTGTATGGGGCAGAGTGTTCACCAATCAAGAACTCTCATATCCAGAAGATGCAAATAGCGGAAATGAGGATGTTGAGATGGATGTGCAGGCATACTAGGAGTGATAAGATTAGAAATGTGGATATTCATGACAAAATATGATTGGCCTCTGTGGTATGGACAAGATGAGGGAGGGGAGACTGAGATGGTTCCGGGCATGTGAAGAGGTGAAGAGGCGATGTGCCATGTTCGGATGTCCCAGTGAGGAGGTGTGAGAGGTTGAATATAGTGGGGTCGAGGAGAGGTAGATGCAAGTCGAAGAAGTATCGGGAGAGGTGATTAGACAAAATATGGAGCATCTTTAACTTACCGAGGACATGACCTTAGATAAGAAGGTATGTAGGTCGCAGATAAGAGTACAATGCTATTAAGTAGTTAAGAGTTGTTGTACTAGCCTTTTCATGTATTTGGCTTGGTGGTAGTATAGAGCATCGTGTCAGTCGTCGTATTAGACTATTCATATAGTATTTAATATTTGGTACCTGCTATCACCTGGTATTATTGTAGTTTTTACCTTTGATATTAGTTGTTTACTGTGTTTTTATTATCACACTATTTTGTTGGTTCACTGTGTCAGTTGTTGTGTTTTCTATATTGTTCTCTTCTTCTTTGTTCTTGAATTTGTTGCACTCGAGCCGACGGTCTTTCGGAAATATCCTCTCTACCTTCACGAGGTAGTGGTAAGGTTTGTGTACGCTCTACCCTCCCCAAACTCCACTTGTGTGATTTCACTGAGTATGTTGTTATTGTGTCTATAATTACGCCTTCTCTGCCTTTTCAAAAAATTGCATCTTCCTGAATATGACTTATCAAGGGTGTGGTATAATGGTCAATGAAGTGCGTTGAAAAGAATCATAAGGGTCTCAAGTTCAATTCCCCGTAGTTGATTTTTTTTCATTTGTCCTATTACCCGGTAACTGTTGCCAGTGGAAGGTGACCCCATGGAATTAGTGGAGGTGCGCACAAGTTGGTCCAGAAAATCAATTTTATTTTATTTTCAAAAAAGACTCATCAACTGGCAGTACATGTTTTGGCTTTTGTTTCCTCTTTTTTTTTTTTTTTTTCCACCCGATGTCCGGTACCCATATTGGATCCCGACTAAATCCGGATTCGCGCCGGAAAATCTCACATTGGGGGGTAAAGCGCTCCTTAACAAAGGTGACTCAGTATCCAAGGGGGCTCGAACCCCGAGACCTCTTGGTTAAGGATGAAGGAATACTTACCACTCCACCACAACCCCTATTGGTGGCTTTGTTTCCTCTTGAATAAACTTATTTGTATCCCCTAAATGCTATACATGCAATATTTTTCAAGGACATTTTATGCTTCAAATCTTTCTTTTCTAATTTTCTGCATAATGTGTCACTTAACAGATAACTGCATTAAGCACATTCAGTCGTTGATTAGACTAGTATGTGTCCACTCATATGTTGTCTACTTATGGTAAGTGAGCATTATGATGAGCTGAACCGTTTAAAGCCTACGTTCAAGGACGTTATTAGATGATGATGGTGGCAAGAAATATGTTTGGGTCTACTGTACTACTTTTCCTGTTATAATGTTGTTTATAACTGACAGTTTGATTTGAAAGTTATTTAATATGACAGTTTCATCTTGTTTTATAGGACTAATGATGATACATTTTCAACAGCATTCTATAGCTCTTTGAAAGCTGTTTAATATGATAGTTTCATCTTGTTAGTTAGGTTTTTTTAACATATGTTTGGAAGGGGACCTTCCAAAATTGTGACTTTAACCCTCTTTGGTTAACTTTTATTTCTTTGTACATTATTTGCATTGTTAAGGGGGAGCCTTGGTGCAAAACTAAAAAGGAACTTGTGTTCTTTTTTATAATCATAAAGCACCTTGACTAATTCCACGGGATATTGCCAGTAACAGGTACCATGTAACTCTTTCCACTAATGCCCTTAGTGTTTTTGAAAGTTAACATAATGTTTTTGTTGTTCTAAAAGCACAAGGATGCATATGGTCAACAGAAATAATCCTCAGCAAATCACAAAAACAGTGTCCTTATATGCATCTCTCACCAGCTATGTTTATCTCATCCTCTCTAGCCAGAAGCATCAGCTATGGTCTTCACTCTTCTTTTCATCAGTATAAATATTGAAGGTGAGCACAAATTGCACCAAAAAGCTATTTGTACAGACCCCACTCTTGCCACCAAACTTGATCTTGGACACACGGGTGGGCATCATTTTTTAAGAGTCTGAGCAACCTAGCTTGGAACTTGGAAGTATCACACACTACAACAAACTCATTTCATATTTCAGCACCATGACAAATATCTACACACAAATGACACATTACATAGAAATTGGACAAAAGGTGGTGGTCGATTTGCCATTGCAATTTCATAAGATTCTAATTTGAAGCCAGTTATATGAATCCTGGGTATCCATTTTGATCTATTTGGGTACATTTTCATTCTTTGATACTAAAGAATGATGTGCGCATTAAATCCATCCACCTTAATCAGTTCTTGGAAGCATCACAAAATAACATCTATGTTTGGATCATTGTTACCAATTGTATTGTATTGTATCGTTATCATACCTACAATGTTTGTTTTGATTGTTACTTAAAATATATTGTATTGTATTGTTAAATTTCGTTGTTACGTAACAATGAAAACTCCCATTTTTGGAATAACCGATTTGGTGTGTTCCCATTGTTACTTAATTTCTTTTTCTAATTATATCCTTACAGAATGTTTCATAATACTATTTTACCCTTTATCATATATTATTTAATTCTAGTCAAACCTCCTACCCTAGAAATATTAGGGATAATTTAGTAAATTTATAAATTACAATATAATACGATACAATCAAACCAAACAATAAAAATGTTATTAAACAACAACAAACAATACAGTCTAGCCAAACATTGTATCTATCATACAGTACAATAAAATACAATACAATACAATACATTATGAAATAATGGCTAACAATGATCCAAACAAAGTGTGACCGTTTCATATTTCAGCACAATGACAAAGAATAAACAAAAATACACCGCAAAAATGAGAATCTTGAATCAAAACTTGCAGTACGTCCCTTAAGTTTGCTAATGTGGATCAGTTTTAGTCCAAGTAACAAAATGAACTTAAACAATAATGGTGTCAAAAGTCAATCGAGTTGGACTTCAATGTGGACATTGGATGAAAAATCAAAAGTAAAAAGTACCACCTAGTCATTTTTAATGGAAGAAACTATATTGAATAATCTTGAAAATTAATGATCTTGAACTTTTGAGCACACTTGCTTCGTGTGCAGACCTTCATGTATGGTTAAAAGTCAAAAGTGTTGTTCATGGATCAAAACTTATTAAAAGTGGAGTAAAAAATAAAATTCAAGATCACCCAATAGCACTAAACATTATATTTAAAATTTATCTACACTTCATCTTCTTTAATCTTTTCTAAACTAGGGGTAGCTAGGCCTTGTTGAGCACAACCCAATCCAATACCTAGCTAGCGTTTGGTCATAGATTTTCAAATATTTTTGGCAAACATTATTTGGGTGAAAATTTGAGCAAAATTTCGTCATGTGTTTGGTCATACTATTTGGGAAACATATTTCATATTTTAGAAAAAGTATGATATATACCATAAGTTTTAAAAACTATCAAAACTAACCATAAATTTGTATTACAAGTCAATTGGATCTTCGTTGCAACAAATAACAAGTAGTGTCCATGATATTGGAGCAATGTGGTAGTTTGGAGAGAGTGCAACAAACATCATTCCATACAACGTGAAGTAGACAAATCACATAAATTTGTTACCCTGAGCCGATTGTTCATCATTTTCATGAACAACCATTTATCATTTTCATATTTCATCACTACTTTGGTGTTCACGTAAAAATTCTGTAATATAACACAAACAACTACTATAGATGATGTTTTTTGTAAAAAATAAGTCCCAAATAATGAAAAAACACTATTCATCAATTTTTCCCCAAATTTTACTTGGAAAATCTATGGCCAAACGGATCCCTAATATAGATGATAAAAATTTAAGGTATAACTTACATGACTTAAATTACATTTTATCCCTACTTTTTTTTCACTTTACAAAAATCCCCTAAATTATCAGTCATCCGGATACATAATTGGCTGTCCGGATATGCAATTCATTTTTGGGAAACAGAAAGAAAAATAATAAAGAAAATGTAAGGGGCATTTACGTAAAAAGACTTAAGTGCGGCAACCCTAATCCTCATCGTTGAGACTATAAAATGCTCATTATCCCTACATTATTAACCCTTCATCACTTTTGCTGTGATTCCCTTCTATCTGCTGTGCCGCAATCTCCTAATTTCTCTTCTCTAAGGTTACATCTCTATTCTATTTTTTTCTATTCTTGATCTGTTCTTGTACTGTGATTAGATCTGTAAATCAATTGTATACATGTTTCTTAATCGTCTAGATGATTTTCAGTGTCTTCTGGTAAGATCACTGAAAGCGTTTTTGTATAATCGGCTAGCGTTTTACCGCCGATCTGTGTTTGAACCAGATCTGTATAAGTTTCTAATGAATTTTTCATATGTATATAATATAAGTTTAAAAATTGTAGATATTTTTTTTACTTCTGTGTGACAGCCTCTTGTTCTAACTGTTGTTATGATTTGGTTTATATACAACTTTCACATCGTTCCAGATATTAAATTATTTCACTATACAGTAATTTAGTTCTAAAATGTATTTTTTTTTCATTTGTAACTCTGTAGTTGCTACTTTTTGGGCTAATTTAAAGGATTTACTTGATTCAGATAGACTTTTTGAGTTTATTCACTCACTGCAAGAGCTGTAGCTGTTTACTTTATTTGCAATCTTTTTTTACCCTCAAGTCATGTTCACATACAGCTGTTACTCAAAATAATTCAGTTATCTAAAAAAAATTAAGATGTCAGTAAGTACTTTTGTATTGCCTTACACATAATGAGTCACAGGAAAGACATATTTCATTGTTTTTCATTGTAGAACAACTGGTTAAGCCCATGCCAGGTTTATCTTTTCAGTTCTAAATATTGAATGTGCTGAATTTGAATAAAATTACTTGCCTTTTAAATATGTTTTTATCTGTTTTGTATTAATTGCAGTCTTTAAGTAACTCAAGATGGGTAAAGAGAAGATTCACATCAGTATTGTGGTCATTGGTCATGTCGACTCTGGTAAGTCGACCACAACTGGTCACTTGATCTACAAGCTTGGTGGTATTGACAAGCGTGTTATTGAGAGGTTTGAGAAGGAAGCTGCTGAGATGAACAAGAGGTCATTCAAGTATGCCTGGGTGCTTGACAAACTAAAGGCTGAACGTGAGCGTGGTATCACTATTGATATTGCTTTGTGGAAGTTTGAGACCACTAAGTACTACTGCACTGTGATTGATGCCCCCGGACACAGGGACTTTATCAAGAACATGATCACTGGTACCTCCCAGGCCGACTGTGCTGTCCTCATTATTGACTCCACCACTGGTGGTTTTGAAGCTGGCATCTCTAAAGATGGTCAGACCCGTGAACATGCATTGCTTGCTTTCACCCTTGGTGTCAAGCAAATGATTTGCTGCTGTAACAAGGTTTGCTTTTATTGATGGGTGGAATTAATTGTTATTTTAAGCAGGATATGTCATGCTAATTCTGTTTTTTTTTTCACAGATGGATGCTACCACCCCCAAGTACTCCAAGGCGAGGTATGATGAAATTGTGAAGGAAGTTTCTTCCTACCTCAAGAAGGTCGGTTACAACCCTGACAAAATCCCCTTTGTCCCTATCTCTGGTTTTGAAGGAGATAACATGATTGAAAGGTCTACCAACCTTGACTGGTACAAGGGACCAACCCTTCTTGATGCTCTCGACCAGATTAATGAGCCCAAGAGGCCAACAGACAAACCCCTTCGTCTTCCACTTCAGGATGTTTACAAGATTGGTGGTATTGGAACTGTCCCTGTTGGTCGTGTAGAGACTGGTGTGATCAAGCCTGGTATGGTTGTGAC
>JAJOOS010011912.1:0-30917 GCA_029582725.1 Solanum chiquidenum
AAATCATGTCCCAAACCAACAAGAACTTCAACACAACACAACTACAACTTCAACAACATTAACAACACAACACAACTACAACTTCAACAACTCAACCAATCTTTTCTTGAAAATAAAATGAGTTTGACGTGTGGGGGAAATAATCAATCCACCACTATGAACTCACACACCTAGTAGGGATCACCCCCGATGAAATCCACGATGATCTCCTAGCTTGCTCTTCTCTTTCTCCTCTTCTCCTCTTATTTCTCTCTTCTCTCGCAAGCCCTAACTCTCACTCTTTAAAACAAAGGGGAAAAACTGATCCAAAATAAGCCTAACACATACATATATCCAAAAGAATTGGTTAGGGAAAAGACTAAAATGCCCTTAAAATTTCCGGCTGACTTCCCTGTGCCAACTGCCCAACTTCCAAAGGGCATAACTCACTCATACGAACTCGGAATCGAGCAACTCGACGGCGTTGGAAAGATCATTCCACGAGCTTCGCAAACATAACTGGAACTACACCTAACTCATCCTGAGCTAGGAGTTATGACTGCTCAAAGTTGGCCAAAAACTCACTTTTTCCCACACTTAACCAAATTTTCCAGATTTTTTAAATTCCTTCCAAAATTGACTAATTCCAAATTCTAAGCTTCTTCATAGGTATTTTGAATTGCCGGATGTTACATTCTCTCAGTATCATTGTTTCCCCCAATAGTCCAACTTCATCTGTTTTTAGTAAGCAAGTGTTGCTCAACATTATCTTGTTTTCTTTGATAAACCAGCACGACACTTGCGGAAAAATCAAATTTAGCAAATGAAGCTGATCATGAGTTGGAATTGAAATTCTTATTAGGGCCTATTTGGACATTGTAAGTCTTTTTTTTTATATAAAGAAAAAAATTCTCATTTTTTTTTCAAAATTAGGGGTAGGAGAATGGAAAGTGGGAATATGATTATAAAGTAGGTTGAATCCTTACTAAAAAGGTGAAAGTTTAAGTAACCAACCAACTGAGTTACTAAGATTTTCCTCAAAATATTATTTGGTTATACATAGTTTTCAAGTGAAGTTTCAATCAAATCTATGTCCAAATGCTTTAGACTTCAAGAACTGAAAAAATAAACAAAGAGAGATTGAAAAACTTACCATTTTATTCATAAAGGCTTCTCTAGATTGTAAAAGCTAGCAAAACACTAGAGGCCAATTGGGATTCATTAGCAAATTTTGTTTGCAAGAGGAAATAATAGAAATCAAAAAAGAAATTTGTGAGTTGCTCTATTGTTTCAACAACAACTTATATTTCTTTTTCTTGTGTTTCCGCACTAAACTTTCACACTTACACATACATATATATATAGACACTAAACACTTCTTGGGGTAGATTTGGAATAGTCTAAGTAGAAAATATTTTATGAATTCCGAGATAACTTTTAAATTAAATTAATATAGAATATAACACATTAAATTTGACAAGAAAAGGTGGCAGGTTGTAAATTTCACATGACACACTCAAGTTCTGTGTGACTTATTTAATCACTACTTAGTGGAGGCAGATTGTAAATTTTACATGGCCCGCAAGTTGTGGAGGTCATCACATTGGAGATTACATAGAAAATATTTTATAAATTTTGAGATAATTTTTAAATTAATATAAATACAACACATTAATTTTGACTAGAAAAAGTGGTATGTTGTAAATTTTACGTGACAGATGCACATTCTATGAGACTTATTTAATTTCACAATTTAGTGGAGGTAGATTGTAATTTTATGTGACACGCGCAAGTTGTGGAGGTCATCACAAACCCCATTAATAGAATCGTCAGGAAAAAAATTATATAGTGGAGATTCACCCCAATAATAAAATCTTCACTATATAATATTTTTTCCTAACTATTCTATTATTGAGGTTTGTGATGACCTCCACAATTTGCACGTATCACGTAAAATTTACAATCTACTTCCACCAAAATTGTGAAATTAAATAAGTCGCAAATAACTTGCATGTGTCACGTGAAATTTACAACCTACCACTTTTTCGTGTAAAAATTAATGTGTTGTATTTATATTAATTTAAAAATTATCTCGGAATTTACAAAATATTTTCTATGTAATTTCCAATGTGATGACCTCCACAACTTGCGGGTCACGTAAAATTTACAATCTGCCTCCACTAAGTGGTGAAAGTAAATAAGTCATACAGAATTTGCGTGTGTCACATGAAATTTACAACCCGCCACGTTTTTTTGTCAAAATTAATGTGTTGTATTTTATATTAATTTAAAAGTGATCTTGAAATTCATAAAATATTTTCTACTTAGACTATTCCAAATCTTCCCCAAAAAGTGTTTAGTGTATGTATATATGTATGCCTAAGTGTGAAAGTTTAGTGTGGAAACACAAGAAAAGGAAACTAAGTTGTTGTTGAAACAATAGAGCAACTCACAAATTTCCTTTTTGATTTCTATTATTTCCTCTTGCAAAACCAAAAAAATGTTAATGAATCCCAATAAGCCTCCGATATTTTGCAAGTTTTTACAATCTAGAGAAGCCTTTGTGAATAAAATGGTAAATTTGTCAATCTCTCTTTGTTTATTTTTTTCGATTCTTGAAGTCTAAAGCATTTGGACATAAATTTGATTGAAACTTTACTTGAAAACTGATGTATAACTAAATAATATTTTGAAAGAAATCTTAGTAACCCAGTGGGTTGATTACCTGAACTTTCATCATTTTAATAAGGATTCAATTCCCTACATTACAATCATATCCCATTGCCCATTCTCCTACCCCTAATTTTGAAAAAAAAAAAATACTTTTGAGAATTCTTTTACAGGGGAATATTTTTCCACCAGTACCAAGACAAAAGGTCATTACATCTAAAGGCTAGCAAATGTAGTGGTTGACTGGCATATATACAACAAAAGAAGGTGAAGGACCACTTTAAATAATAATTTTCCAGTGAACCTTCTTAATAAATCATAGCGACTCAAAGAACCAGCCTAAGTGTTTTATAGCCCTTATTTGGGTAAAATAAAAACCTCAGAAGATAATAGGAAACAAAAATTTGGATACATTAAAAGAAACTATTTAAGGTTATATCTAGACATTATTCAACACTTAGTTGGAATTTTGGGAGGAGAAGCACTCTTAGTCACTCATATTCTTTCTTGAATACAACTAAAAATAATAATTCTTATTTACTTTACTTGCTTTCTCAATCAATGATTTTCTCTTTGAATACAAGTGGAGTTCTACCAATTTGTCTTACATTTGTGCTTATAAAAATGATTATAATAACTAGGTACTTATACAACTATTCTAGCATGTACCTAGTTTAGTATATATATATATATCATCATTTAATTTATATCTATTCATTGCTCTTTTTTTCAACCAATTTTTTATCTATTTACTTGAAAAATCCTTTAGGAGGAGCCATGACCACTAATAAATGAGGTGGTCAGGATTGAAGAACATGTTTAATATAAATACACTCAATTCTATATATTAATACACTTGCATACATATATAGATTGAATACATATAATATACAAATACATTAATACATTAAAAATAGTAAGAAAAATCAAACATACAATCTTTTTGTTAGTAATAAATACATCATCATACAAATCGTAAACTGACCTGATAGCAATATATCTCTCAACTTAGGATTGAAATCTTTTAGTAAGAAAAGGTAAATTGTTTTGTCCTTGTAAACCTATTTTTCCTTTATCTCTTTCTGTTTATGGTTAGAAATAATCAAATGTTTGTGTACTAGTTGACGGTGCCTATGCTAGTGTATATATGTATTCAATTGGTACTAGTTCACCTTGAATAATATTTTCTCCTAATATAGTGTACTGTGTATTTCAGTTATTTATCCGTTGTGTATAATACAAAGGGTTACAACCCGAATTTTCTATTCTATTCCTTCAACTCAACATATATACACCTTGACACTCATATCATTGTGCATTTTCACAGGCATACAACTACGTTCTACTTTGTATTTGATTTTAATAGATTTGAGACTAAGCCAATACAAATTTATTTTGGAATTGCATCAACTAAATCTCTCTATGAAGCACATTCTTTTATCCTCTATAGTGTAGTCTGCATAACAATTTTGATCATTCCAGTTTCCAAAATGGTGAATTAACATTGTTATGTTTCACATTATTGTATCATAGTTCTCCATATTCATTACAAGTGAATGCCAAATGCAACCAAAAAGAAACCATTAGTACCTATACATATTCTAGACTATTTTAAGCACTTCGGTTTTGGGGATCTTTTGAACCTGTAAAACATTATTCCCACAACCATTTTCCTTAATCAACTTGAATCGACAAGTCTGGCCATTGGCTATTTTGTTAATAGTTCGGAATCCAGCCCATCCTCCTTTCATGATAATCCTTTGGCGAGTATGCACTATGTCCATTACAACTATTTCATAGTATGAATCTTTGTTGTTGAAGTTCACCACACTGGATCTGATCTTCTTTGGACCAATTTCTTCACTTCCACCTTCAGTTTCTTCTTCCTCTACTTACAACACGTGTAAAATGTCATAAAAAAATCACAATAACATCTAATTTTCTTAGTAACACTTGTAAATTGTACTTATCTTTTTTAAATTGATCCAAAATACGCGTACAAATTCAGATTAATAAGTATCCAAATACATAAGGAAATTAGACGATCCACATTACCTGATGACTCATTTGGCTCCATTTTGATTTTCTTCAATTTTCTTGCGATTCCAACATCATGTTCTTATTCCAAGGAACTGCTGAGCTACTGAAATACTCCTCTGCCACTATAGTTTTTTCAACTTTTTTGGGTGTAAGGAAGGACTTGGAACGTTGATTTATTGATGAGAAAAAAGATCAAAATGTCCCCTATCTCTTATTTATGATGCACCACAAATTGTGGTCAATCTCCTTCACATATGAAGTAATTAGACTCTTCTCTCACTATTTTTGCCTCCCACAACATCTCAACTACATTCGTTTCTAATAAGCAAGTCTTAGCTAGCAGCTTCTTGTTTTCTTTGACAAAAATAGGCGGCATTTGCTTAAAAAGAAAAAAAAATCATTATCAAGTTGGTTGGATGAATAATTAGTAACGTCTAACATAGAAGAAATATAAACGGAACTAGACGAATAGACTTACAATTTTATTGATAAAACCTTGTTTAAATAATAGTTTGCAAAAAGATGGATGCATGTCTGAATCCACTACTAGCATTTTAAGAAACGAGCAATACATGCAATTAAGTGGATGGTCAAGGGAAATGGTAGGAAAAGAAATTGCTACTAGTGCAATCTTATTATATATTAGATTTGGCTCACTTGTTATTGCATGTTCTTTGACCAATAGCAATTATTCTTCTACTATTTGCATGCCCAGAGGCTATGTAACACCTCAGACTTTGAAAAGGACTAAAGAGGGTTAACAGGGAAGTTCACGAACCCAAATGGACCATAGACCCTTCACGGCACCCTAGAAGGTTTGCTTAGGGGTCCACAACCCATTTAGGGCATGGTGGACGACCGCCCAAGGATTCCAAGGTGGGAGTCACCTAGAAGGGACCCAAGACGGCTCGTGGTGACTTGTACGGTCCGTTTAGGGGTCCGTATAAGTGACCCATTAGTTTTTAAGTTTTGGGTCAACTTCAAATAATCATATATCTCAACACACATAATGAATTAGGAAGCTCATAACCTATCAAATTAAAGGTCTTTGAGTCCTCTTTCCAATGTCACCAAGTTTGCCTCATTTTGGATTCGGTGTAAAAAGTTATGACCGTTTAAGTGAAGCTTGACGACCGGCTAGAGGGACCGTGAAGTGTTTCACGGACTGTGAAGGCTTAAACGGTCCGTCAAACCTCCCTTTTAAGGCACCTTGGGGTCGTTTTGGTATTTTCCCTATGCGTTTGGTACTTAAACTACGTCATTCTAACCCTTATTCTAAGCCTAAACCGCGATGTTAATTAAGGGCTTAGAAAGTGTTAATCAATTTCCTTACATTGATTAACACTTAAAGACTTTAGAGCAAGGTTCCAAGAGGAGAAAAACTAGGGTTCAAGCATTCTTCGAGTTTCTTCGATTTCGCCAAAGAATTTCATTTTTTCAGGTATTTAAGGCTATTATATTCTTGGACTAGTTCGTTCTCACGCCTTACATCTATTTTCAAATCAGTAAAAATTAATCTAGGTTTCTATCCTTAGATTTCAGTATTCTTGAGATGAGTTGATATTGAGTTCTGAATTCTTGAGTTGTTGATTATTGAATTTCTATTTCTAATCATTGAATTGTCATACATTGTGTATTGTGATTATTGAGTTGATTGTTCATGACTATTTTTCAGTATGAACCCTATTTTTGAGTATTCAGTGAATTTTTATTGAGAATCTTTTAAATAAAACATTATTGTTTAAACTGAGTTTTGAAGAAGTAAAGAGCAGTTTGAGAAAGAGTATAAGGGAACTAAGTATTTCCCAAATGTTTCATTTTTACATGAAGAAAAAGAGTAGACTTTTTTTGAGAAAAGTTAAAAGAGTTTTCAGAAAGATTAAGTACAGAGGAGTTACCTCTTAAAGAGGCCCCTTTTGAGTAATTATCTCAACCCAAAATGTATTTTTACATTGAGCAAAGAGAAACCTCGTTTTCTAAATGAGCAATGAGTTTCAGAGATATCTCAAAGCAGTTACCTCTTTTAAGAGGATAGTTTGAGAAATTATCTCAAACTAGAGAAAGACTATTTTTATACATTTGAGCAAGAGTATATATTATTAGGAGTAGTATTGAGCACCAATATGGGGGAGAGTTCAGACAACTCACAGCCCCCATAAACCATGTGATCTTGCCAACATGGGTACATGATCATACTTTTTAGATGAATCCTTATTGCTTAGTGGATCCACTTAGTTGAGAGGTTCTATATATCGGCACAACATAGGACAGTTCTGACAACGTGAACAAGATGATGTATCATCACGTAGATCACAGTGATGATTGTCGGTTAGAGAATCTTACAATAGAGTTAAAGTATATTTTTTATTTATTTATCACTTATTATGTTAAAGTTCAAAGATAATCTTGTAAAGTTAAATGATTTCACTCATTTAATTCCTTACATTCAGTTGATTTTATGCTATATCTTTTGCAGTCCTTTCATTCAGTTATTTCATCTCGGCTATATTACATACTCGTGCATTCGATGTACTGATGTCATATGACCTGCATCTTTTATGATGCAGATACAGGTGTTCAGGATCATCAATAGACGCTTCGTTGAGATCATTTGGCACTTCAGTTTTCTTTTGGTGAGCATCCTTGCATTCTGGAGGACTCCCATTTTCCTTTCAGTTTAGTCATTTTAGGGTGTTGTTGGTTTTGTCCTGACATCCATGTTGAACTATAGAGGCTTCATAGATAGTTAGAGTTGATGAGTCTCTCAGTATGTTCCTTTTTGTTTCGAGATCTTAAAAACTATTACTTATACTTTATTAAGTATTTATAGACATTTATTTGAGTTGAGTTTAATTGAGACGATCGAGTTTAATTATGCATATACAAATTTTCTATTTGATTAAGTCTTCCTCTAAGTAGTTCGTCAGACCAAGGGTTCGCTTGGGGACCAACAATGGTTTTCGAGTGCCGGTCACGTACAGGGTGTAGGCTCAGGACGTGACAGGTTAACAAATGGATATCCCTCGTTTAGATTTGAGATGGACGTGTGATCATATTTAGAGAGATAAAATTAGGAACGAATATCTAGGATAAAGAAGCAAGGTTAAGTTGGTTTGAGGATGTGAATAGATGTACAAATGCAACTGTGTAGCTTACTAATAAGTATTCAGACGGAGAGAGGTGATTAGACAGAACATGGTCGCCTGTGTAGTTTATTAAGGACATGACCTTAGATAGAAAGTAGAAAATTACCAGGTAGAGCAATGGTGTTTCATTTGTCGATGGGGTTAAACTTGGTAGGAGTCTGGAGACTTGTATTGCTTTCCCGTTGTCGTATTTACTAGTTCATGACTATTTTGATTTGATGCATTTGGGCTGAGGGTTTCTCAAAAGTAGTCTCTCTACATTCGCGAGATAGTGAACACTCTACCCACCTCAAACTCACTTATAGGATTTAATTGGATATGTTCTTGTTGTTGATTTATATAATTTAGCGGGTATATTGATCAATATAGTATAAATAAAATTTTATACAATCAGATTATTTCAACAAATAAAAGTATGATAATGTTAAATTATTTCATAAAGTGGGTATTTAGGTTAAACTCGGATACATAAAGATACATGGTGAACTAAAATATGTTCCAACAATATAATTAAAAGATAAATTCTATCATTTAAATCTCAAATGTTCCTCTTCCAGAATTTGGAACCAATTAATTCAAGTAACGTCAAATGTCTTCATATTTCATAATTTTACACAATTTCCAGTACTGTTTTTGTGGTTGGCAGTATATATAGGTAATTACTAATTGGCAAGTTTATATTGTGTGGGAGTAAAAGAACATCATGAAGCTGTGACCTGCGTATATTACAAGTCATCAGTATCACCTGAACAAGCTTAAGCTACCATTTGATTGCATCATTTGCCTGTGTTTTTCTTTTTTATATGTTACTCTATTTGTTCCAATTTATGCACATATTTAAAATAACGAGTTGAAACACTTAAATTTATTTATAAAGTTAGGTGTAAAAAATTTAAATATTTTAAAATAAAATTTATATAATTAAAATCTAGACAAAAGTATTATATGTCAACATAGGTAATGATTTAAAAATTACGAAAAAAATTGTTCAACTCCTTAAACAGTAAATATCTTCACATAAAAGTTAAAATAGAGCGGAAAGAGTATCATCTTTTTATTATTTTATATATACTACGAATGATTTTATGATAATAATATCATGACATGTTTAAAACTTTTTAAGTTTGTGTTAAAGATCAAAGACACATCTAAATTATCCCAATTTCTTTTTGAGTTTCGAGAGTGTGAATTTCCTACTTGAACTATCACCTAATGGTTAGCGAAATACGCATCGACTAACACTCTCTTTTTTGTTTAAAAATTCTTGCACATGTATGGAAAAGCCATTCCATTGTGATTTGTGGCAAACGTAAATAAATAATATTAGGATTTAGGTTGAAAGTTAAGATTAGAGGTTAAAAATTATTACCCTATAAATTGATTTATTCCTCGCCACAATATTCGACATCTTCTTCTCCACCTTCTTAGCCTTGGCCTCATATTAGTCATGGCGTCGATATCCCCAACTTGGAAGGGGTTTACAATTTCAAAGAAATCAATTGAAAAAAATATTTAAATAAATAAATATGTCCGCTAATAGAGTCATTATATATGTCAGGTGGATGAAAACTTTATGGTTAAACATGCCTAGAATAGTGTTTGTAATCAAATATTTGGTCTAGTTAGCGTCTAGGTGTATTTCACACTCCTAATATCTCAAGTAGGAAACTCAAAAAAAACTAAAATAGTTTAAATATGTTTTTTACCCTCAGGCCTCAACTCTTCAATTTTTTTGTGAAATAAAATTTTCATCACATAAATTAAAACAATTTTTTTTTATCGAAGATAAAATATGTGTTACGGCCAAACACATATTTCAATTCATCACTATTTACAAATAAAAAAGACAAATTTATATCCAAACGCAATCAACTTTGAAAGACATGTTTTCAACTTCACTCAAATTATGTTGAAAAGCTTACACAATATTCAAGTGTTTTAAGACGGCTCCTAGCTACTCTATTTATTTATATACTCCCTCCATTTCATATTAATTAAAATTTTGAGGCATTTTTCATTTTTTAAATTAATTTAATTGTTCAGTTTTCAAGACTACTTTTAGAGTGTTCTTCCAATTTTACCCTTCATTTGAATATTCAATGTGATGACTTCAATAAATTTGACAATAATTAATAAGGGTAAAATGAAAAATTATGTTCAATTTATGTCTTAATCTACTTTTCTTAGAGGATGTGAAACACCTCAAAAATTCAATTAATATGAAATGGAGGGAGTATTACTTTACGGTATTCCAATCATCGGAGGACCTTTTTCCATTCTCTTAATTACCACTAGTATCATTAGTATCTACCTATAGCAACTAATCCTATCTTAGTCAGAAAGTAAGATACGGACGCAAGCTAAAAATATTACTATATTTTTACTGAATTTTCTATCGAAAAATATTCAATCACTATATTAAAAATGATTTTAGCGGTAATTAATTAACAGTAATAGCTTAATTGTCATTAAATATGTGTTTTTAGCGGCAATTAGCAATCTTTGTGTATGCTCCTAAACAATGGCGGAACCAAAACTTCAACTAAAAAGTGTCAAAATATAAAGAAGTAAAATCACATAGAATTCAAGGAGTGTCAATATGTAATATATATATATATATATAAATATTTTTACTCTAGCAACACAGTGTAATTTTCCGACGAAGGGGTGTCGGTCGACACCCCTCAACTACATGTGGCTCCACCACTGCTCCTAAATCCTTTAGCGACATTGGATCTAATGACAATCAACTAATGCCGATAAAGATTTTAGCACTCTTTGTTGATGTCTATATTTATTGCGCTAAAATTTATTTTTGTTGTAGTGAGTAGCTATTTTCACATATATTCAATTGAATCGGTGAGAAAAAAAATAGTAGTATTTTCATATGAAAATTCAGAAAGTTCCCCGTTATTTTTAGTGAGAATTTGTTTTTCACTATGTATTTTTTCAATAAACTAATTCGGTGGAAAATGGAGAAAAAAATTATATTTTATAATACAAATTTTTCAATGATTTGCAGTAGGAAAAAACTATTCGTTTTAGTCGTGAAAAGACGAGTCAATAGAGGATGATACTGTAGCATGTTGTTAATTTGATCCAATCTGCACTTGTGAATGTGGTTATTTGCTCATTTAACCCTTCATTTTTAGAAAGAAAAAAAAGAAGTCGACACTTTAAAAATTGTTTCACTACCATCTTCAACAAACTTGTGTCCACTCTCCTTCACATATGAAGTAAAATCTTCAAATATCTTTTCTACTTTTTAAGTTTGAGTTAAAGATTAAAACACATCTAAATTATCTCAATTTTTTTTTAAATTTCATACGTGAATAATTGAAAGTGTGAATTTTCTTCCTAAATTATCACTCAATAATTAACGAAATACATATCGACAAACACTCTTTTTTGTTTAAAACTCTTGCACCTGTGTGGAAAAGCCATTCCATTGTGATTTGTGGCAAACCTAAATAAATAATATTAGGATTTAGGTTAAAAGTTAAGCTTAGAGGTTAAAAATTACTACCCTATAAATTGATTTATTTCTCGCCACAATATCTGACATCTTCTTCTCCACCTTATTAGCCTCCCCAGCTTGGAAGGGGTTTACAATTTTAAAGAAATTAATTAAAAAAATATATATAAATAAATAAATGTATCAGCTAATAGAGTCGTTATATATGTCATCTGGACGAAAACTTTATGGTTAAACATGCCTAGAAGTGTTTGTAAACAAATATTTGGTCTAGTTAGCGTGTAGGTGTATTTCACACTTCTAATAATTCAGGTAGGAAACTCAAAAAGCTAAAATAACTTAGATATGTTTTTTACCCTCAACTCTTCAATTTGTTTGTGAAATTAATTTTTTATCACATAAATTGAAACAAAAAAAGTATACCGAAGATAAAATATTTGTTACGGCCAAACACATATTTCAATTCATCACTATTTACAAATAATAATGAAATTCAAATATTTAAATAATGACAGACCAAATTATCATTTACAAATATTGAGCTTCATAATTGAAATACTGCTCAAATATTGAAAAAAAATTGTTCAAGGAGTAATAATTTAAGTTACAAGGAGTAATGTTTTTTTTCAGTAATAAAATTTTAAAACATTTTTCTATTGACAAATTTATATCCAAACGCAATCAACTTTGAAAGACATGTTTTCAACTTCACTCAAATTATGTTGAAAAGCTTACATAATATTCAAGTGCTTTAAGACTGCAGCTAGCTACTCTATTTATATTGGGCATGTTGTATTGGTCGACAACTATTAACTGGCTATGTATATATATTTTACTTTACGGTATTCCAACCATCGGATGATCTTTTTCTTGTTCTCTTAATTACTACTACTCTACTAGTATCATTATTAATTACCTATAGCAACTGATCCTATCTTAGTCAGAAGGTAAAATACGCACACAAGCTAAAAAAATCACTGAATTTTCCACTGAAAAATGTTCCGTCACTACATTAAAAATAATCTTTAACAATAATTAATTAGTAGTAATAATTTAATTGTTGTTAAATATATATTTTTAGCGGCAAGTAATACTCTTTGTATATGTCTCTAAAGTTTTTAGTGACAATTTATCTAATGACAATTAACTAATGTCGGTAAAGATTTTAGCACTCTTTATTGATGTCCATATTCATTTTCACTAAAATTTATTTTTGTTTTAGTGAGTAGCTATTTTCACTAATATTTGATTGAATCGGTGAGAAAAAATAGTACTAATATTTTCATATGAAAAATTAGGAAGTAGTTTTCCATTATTTTTAATGAGAGTTTGTTTTCCAACGTGCATTTTCCAGTATGCCGATTCGTTGAAAAATAAGTGTTAAAATCATGTTCAATAACACAAATTTCTCACGGACTCACATTGGAAAAAAAGTTTGTTTCTAGTTGTGACTTGTGAGAAGACGAGTCCAATTAATGACAGTAATGTACCCATTAGATGATGATACTGCAGCATGTTGTTAATTTGATCTAATCTGCACTTCTGCATGTGGTTTTTGCTCATTTAACTCTTCTTTTTTAGAAAGAAAAAAAAGGAGTAGACACTTAAAAAATTGTTTCACTACCATCTTCAACAACATTCATTCTTCATTCTCAAAAATGCAAGTGGATCCCAACAAGCATCCATCATTTTGCAAACTTTTATTTAGACAAGGTTTTAAGGATGAAATTGTAAGTTTTCTACTTTTTATCTTTTATTCTTTTACTTTTTCTTTTTATCTAATAAACTTGAGGGATTTGATTTGTTAATTAAAGCAAATGCCGCCTTGTTTCATCAAAGAAAACAACATGTTGGCAAGGACTTGTTTACTGAAATCAAATGTAGCTGGAATGTCATGGGAAGCAAATATAGTGAGAAAAAAGTCAAATTACTTCATATGTGAAGGAGAGTGGACACAATTTGTGGTGCATCACCAACTGGAGCTAGGTGACGTTTTGCTATTTTTTCTCATTGATAAATCGATATTTCAAGTCCTTGCCTATAATCAAAAAATTGATAGCAACATTAGTGGGAGCCATCAATTTGAGCAACTCAGCAGTTCCTCCGAAGAAATACAGGACGCTGGAAGAAAATCTAAAAGAGTTAAAACAGAGCCAATAGAATTGTCAAGTAATGTCGTTGCCTTCTTTTTACGCATTTGGTTTATGTATTGATGTATGATAATGGATACAAACCACAATTGAAACACAGGTAATGTTGTTGAAGAGGAGGGCGTTGAGAATGGAAACGAAGAAAATGGTCCAAAGAAGATTAGATTCGGTGTGGTGAACTTAAACAAGAAAGATCCATACTATGAAATGGTTATAAAAAAGTCACACTCAATTTTTATGGTAAAATTGAACAATTTTCGTTCTGTTAAATTCTTTGGTTTGATTTTATGACGTTTACTTTCCTCTAAAAACATGTTTGGTGAATATGTTTATTAGACTATCCCAGTGAACTTCGCGAGATGGGCTGGCATAATTGGCATGAGGAAAATGAGACTGGATAATGGGAAAGGCAAGGAATGGCAAGTGGACATAGAACGTAGACAAGGGTGTGTTCGCATAACAAGTGGATGGCCTGAATTCAAGACTCATAACAAGATAACAACTGGTGAGACTTATCGCTTCAAGTTGATTCAAGGAAATGATGTTTTACGGGTTCAAAAGATCTCCGAACCCCATTCCTTGCTCTAGCTATATGTATGTAGTATGGTTTCTTTTGGTTGTATTTTGCCATCGTCCTACTAGACAGAGGCGTTGTGGGTATCGTTGATATGATTATCTTCAATATCTTGCTTGTCAATTTAGTTAAGGTGGTGTTCGATTTGAATTTTGTAGATTCAAAGAAGAAAATTTCAATTATGAATCCAAAAGGAATTCCAGCTTGTTTGCAAGAGGCAGGGGTTAAAGAATCCAATCCAAACCTTTTAGTTGTTCCCTTTGCTCCCTGAACTTTCTTAGTACGTTTCTGCATCTTTGGTTAGTACTTAGTAGCAACAAAAGCAGAAGCTACCGAGCTTACACAAGAAGGCTATGTCAAAATGCAACCAGGACATACTCTACCATCTACCTAGACAATCAGCCAATCAATGTCATATTAAGACTATAACTAGTTGAACCAGTCATTTGGATTCTATATATCCATTTCGCGATACTAGGACACATGCAACTCGCTATAATACTAAATGACTCTCTTCTTAAGGCAAATTAAGAACGACATACGTTTTTACTGGCATTGGATTTACCTCCTTTGTGTATTTTCAAAGGCATACAACTACATTCTACTTTGTATTTGATTTTAATGGATTTGAGACTAAAATCAATACGAAGTTGCTTCAAAATTGCATCAACTAAGCATACTCTTTTATCACGATCTTCTCTATAGTATAGTCAATATAACAATATTGATCATTCCAGTATCCAAAATGGTGAATTAACAATGTTATGCTTCACATTGTTGTATTCTATTTCATAATTTGAATTCAAAGAAAAGAACAACTGATTGTTGCATCAATGGTCATACCAGCAAATTGTTGTATAAAGGGTCGTACTGTTGTATCCTAGTTCTAGTTCCATCTTCATTACAAAGTGAATACCAAAATGCAACCAAAAAGAAACCATTAGTACATATACATATTGTAGACTATTTCAAGCACTTGGGTTTGGGGATCTTTTGAACCTGTAAAACATTATTCCCACAACCATTTCCTTTAATCAACATGAATCGACAAGTCTGACCATTGGCTATTTTGTTAACAGTTCGGAATTCAGCCCATCCTCTTTTCATGTAGACCCTTTGCCGAGTATGCACTATGTCCACTAATTTCCACTCGTTGCCTTTTCCATTTACCAGTCTCATTTTCTTCATCTTAGTTATGCCCGTCCATATAGCAAAGCTCTTCGGGATGGTCTAAACATAAATTCATGATTTGATTTTAAGTGAAATTAAACGCATTATTAATCTAAGAAAAAAGAACATTATCATGTGTTTAATCAACCTTACCATAAAAATTGAATGTGTCTTTCTTACAACCATTTCAAAGTATGGATCTTTGTTGTTTATGTTGATCACGCTGAATCTGCTCGTCTTTGGAACATTTTCTTCATTTCCACCCTCAGCTTCTTCCTCTTCTACAATGCGTGTAAAATGTTTACACAATATAACATGTAACTTTCTTATTTTCGAGATTACTAGTTAACACTTACCTGACGATTCTTTTTGCTCCATCTTAATTTTCTTCAATTTTCTAGCGATTCCAACGTCATGTTCCTCTTCCGAGCAACTGCTTAGTTCCTGAAATACTCCTCTAGCACAAGAGTTTTTGAAACTTTTCTGAGTGTAAGGCAGGACATGGAACGTTGATTTATCGATGAGAAAAAAAATCAAAATGTCCCCTAGCTCCAATTTATGATGCACCACAAATTGTTGCCAATCTCCTTCACATATGAAGTAGTTGGACTTTTCTCTCACGATCTTTGTTTCCCACGACATTCCAACTACATTTGTTTTCAATAAGCAAGTCTTGGCTAGTATCTTCTTGTTTTCTTTGATGAAAATAGGCGGCATTAGCTTATAAGAAAAAAAAAACAAATTATCAAGTTTATGAAAATAGACATCACCATAGAAGAAAATAATGAAAGGAAAAAGTATAGTAGACTTACTATTTTATCCATGAAACCTTGTTTGAATAAGAGTTTGCAAAAAGATGGATGATTGTTAGGATCCACTAGCATTTTGAGATCGATTGCAATAACTAGCTACTGCTTGAATATCAAGGAAAATGGTAGTACTAGTGCAATCTTATACTATCATAATATAAGGGTAATATATATATATATATATATATATATGAACAATGGCTCACTGTTATTATGTGTGCTTTGACCAATAGCAATTATGCTTTTACTATTTGCATTTTGCATGTCCAGTAGTTAGGAGTGGATAAACGAGCGGATCGAGTTGAATATGAGTCAATTGAAAATGAGTTAAAGAAAAATGGATAAAATATTTGCTCGACTATCACTTTTTTTTTATGAATGAATATATTTTATTCATTTAACTAGTAACTACCACATTTAAATGGATAATATGAGTATTATTCATTTTTTACCCGTTTTAAATGGGTTGGGTAACCACAGGAATGGCTCAATGTCTTTAAAAATGAGGCATACGTCTTAGGCCCCAAAATCGAAGGGCCTAATTTTTTAGTAATAATAAAATTATTGCAAGCCTTTTTTAACAAAAAAAATATTTAAATTTATTTGTCTTTTTTTTAGTTTGTTTCGAAACATTAAAGAATGTTTCTTTTTTATGAATCAACTTTTAAATTTAACTTTCACGTGATATATTATAAATATATATATATATATTGATCTTTAGTTTAAGACCATAAAAAAGCCCTTTTATTAAAAGTAAAGAAATAACTTCTAGGTGTCTTTCACACTCCTTAATAGTATAGTTCAGGAAACTCAAAAAACTAGAATAATTTAGATATGTTTTTTACCCTCGACTTTTCAAATTTTTTGAGAGATAAAATTTTCATCGCATAAATTAAAACAAAAAAAAAATTACGAAAGATCAAATATTTGTTACAGTCAAACACATATTACAATTCATTACTATTTACAAATAAAAAAGACAAATTACATATTTCAATTCATTACTATTTACAAATAAAAAAGACAAATTTATATCAAAACACAATCAACTTTGAAAGACATGTTTTCAACTTCACTCAAATTATGTTTAAAAGCTTACACAATATTCAAGTGCTTTAAGACTGCTGCTAGCTACTCTATTTATACGATAGATGATGTTAGCCATGCTAGTACGGGTCCAATATTGTAGAAAATTAGAGATGATTTGTTTTATCAAACTTTATTTCGACATGAAATTGAAGAGAAGAAATTTATGTTATTACTGTTATGACAATATTTACATATATTTTGGAACAAAACATGTTTATAATTGCCACGTGATATATTTTTACATCCATGGGAGCATTATACATGCTGAAGGGTAGACATTTCTTTACATATATGAGAGTATTTGTACCAACTATTTATACATTGACAAAAAACGGACAAGTTATCTTTGGAATTAATTCGTAGTTGTCTCTAGTCAGAAACTATCTCTAGCCAAAACACCTGTAAAATGAAATTATCAACCGTTAGTGTCCTATACAAACAAACAAATGCAAACCTGGCTCACTAATATAGTTCTTGCAATTTCATTTACTAAAATGGAAAACAAACAAAAATTATTAACAATAATCTAACTATCTATATAAATGCAACCATTTTGATGTGTATTCTCATCTTTAGCGTCCCGTCATTCTTTCTTGTTAACACTGGAAATCTAACTCATTTTAAGGTGGAGCACTTAGAAAGTATTTCATAGCATAAGGGTATAATGAAGTGAAAATTTTATAAATGGCATATATAAGACTAATATTTTCAAGTTATGACAGTATAATAAAACTTTCAAGTTGTAACAATAAAAAAAATTCAGGTTGTAATATTTTATTAAAAAAAAAAATTTTAAAATAATAGTAAAAAACATTTTTTTGAAAATCATAAAAAGAAAAAAACAGATATGTCATTAATTTGAATACATTAAGGATAATTAATAATGCCATAAATTTAGGAGATTCAAAACAAAATATTTGTTTTCCTTTTTCTACTCAATCAGTTAAAATTAATTCAAAAAAAAAAGAATATTTGTTTTCCTTGTTTAGCTCAAATCAGTTAAAATTTGTTCAAACATATTTCTTTTCTTTAGTTGAAAGGTTTCTCTCTCTTCTCAATATTTTCTCTGTAAACTGTCCCTCTCACCTAATTCATATTCGTTTTTATTCAATAATCTTTATTTTTTTTGTAATGGACGGCTTCTTATTAGTATTAATAAAGCATGGTGATAGATGGGATCATTCAGGTTAGTGTTTTTTGCGATTTTTTTATTTGTATTGTAATACAAACCAAACGTAAAAACAATTATGAACAATGATTCTGAAGAAAAAAAATATTCAGATTTTGTTTGTGTATAATAGTTTTAATTATGGTGTTTTTGGTATGAATATTCACTTTTGAAATTACATAAAATTTGTTTGAAATTGGTATAGATTTTGGTTTGAACATTCTTTTTTTTTTTGTATGTTTCTGGTTAAAAAATTACATAAAATTTATTTGAGTTTGGTATATTGGTTATACCATGTTGGTACGATATTAGAATTATATTTTAATGAATTTAGTATACTATTTGTCTAATAAATGACAATCAATAGTTAGAAGTGATATTATTTTGGTATTATAGTGGTATGATTCTGCTGTGAAAAAGTGACGACTTATGGCATGAAATAGGTATAATTTTGGCATGAATGAAAAGTGTGCATAATAATTGTATGAAATTTGTATACCGATTTTATATTTTTTGTTGTGTATAATAATTTGAATTATGGCATTTTTTTAAAAATGTATAATGTTCTATTTTGGTATTAATATTGAATTTGTTCATTATTTGTCTGACCCATTTTATATTTTTGGTATATTTCTGGTTAAAAAAATATTTTTTTTTCTTTGAAATTTGTATATTAATACTACCAGACATGTACGTATGACAATCGATAGTGTTTTTTGGTACAATTTCTGATTTGATTGGATTTATTTTTTTTGGCATTATATTGTAATGAATTTTGAGAATAATAATGTAATGAACTTGGTATACTGTTTATTAAAAAAAGACAATTAATATTTCTAAGTTGGAATTATTTTGGTATTCTAGCGGCATGATCCTGGTATGAATAATTGATAACTTTTGGCATAAAATAGGTAAGAAATGTGTGAATAAAAATTGTATGAAATTTGTATACTGATATAACATATGTGTTTTTACTTTTGTATTCTGTAATAACAAATGAAATTGTTTTAAAATAACATATGTATTTTTACTTTTGTATGCATAAAAATGTTATGAAATTTGTATACTGATATAACATATGTATAAAAGTTATTTGTACTTTTGTATGATGTAATACTGACACAATAATTTATGATGAAACAGGAAAATATGCAATTCAAAAAGTGTCCAAGCATAAATTATTGTCACCTGATTCAAAATAATTTGTTGATGTGAAATTCAAGAGGTGTAAGATTACGTGCAGTACATGTCGTCGGGAGGAACACAACAGAAAGACATGTTCAAATTACCCTTCTGAAAAAAGACATAATTTATTTTTATTTTGATTTGGTTGTTTTATTGTGGCAAACTCATGTTTTGATTTATTTTATCTTTTAAGTTAATGAATTATAATTTCAGAATATTTATTTATTATGTGTGCTAGTTAATCATTTGTGTATTCAGTGTTTTTCAAATGTATACTAAAAAAATAGGTAATGTTGATATGCGATTGATATTGACCAGAAAAATTAAGTCAAATCTTAGTATGAAATTGGTATACATTTGGTATCCAACTGACGACCCAGTAGTAAAATTGGAAAAAAACAACAACATATTATTGAGATTTCAACTGAAATAGTCAACGTAAAACTAGTTAATATTGTATACAATTTGTATAAATTTAATATTGAATTGATATCCCATTGGAAAATTGAAAAATCCACATGTAGTTGAGATTTCAACCAAATTAGATAACCTAAACAAGTTAATGTTGTATTCAATTGGTATCAATTTGGTATCCAACAGATATTCCACTTGAAAATGAAATAAACAAAAATGTAATTGATATGTCAATCAAATTAGACAATCTAAAACAAGTTAATGTTGTATCCAATTTATATACACTTGGTATCCAACTTGAAATTTTAGAATAAAGACAAAAAATAAAAATGCATGAAATTGGTATCCAACGGGTATAAATCTGACTGTAAAACAATGCATATTATATATTGTTGTCAGAAAGTGTAGCAAAAGAAATATACATCACCCAAAAATCAAAACATGTAATTAAAAGTCTAAACTACAATAATTAATACAAGTTCTATATTTTCCTCTCTCTTCAATTTATATTCCGTATTTAAGTATGATTTTTTTAAATCATATTTAGGCTAAAACTTAGGAACTCCTTATTAAAGATTTTATAATCTCATATTATCTATATTTATCAACAAATTTCAGAATTAAATATACTTATTTCACCCACAAAATAATATTTTAGATATAGAAAAACACACCAAAAACGAGTTCAAAATTTTAGTAAAACGATTTTTTTCTCAAAAAAATAAGTTTCAGATTAATTAAAATAAAAAACGAAATCAAATTTTCAAAATACAAAATTCTTAATTCTAAAAAAATCAGATTAAAAAAAATAAAACATAAAATCAAAATTTAAAATAAAAAAACATCAAGCAAAGCAAAAAAGATACATTAAAGTGAGAGAAAATTACATGTTACAATATACGGTGATAAATTTATTTATTTTTAAAAAATTAAAGGCCCCAATAATCATTAATAAATAAAAAGTTTTTGAATAGTAATCAATATTTATCTTGGGAATAATAAAATAATCAAAATAAAAATCAACTAATTAGGAGAATATCAAGGGAAAGATTTATTTTGTCAATTATAAATTACTCTATTTATAGAAAAGATATTTTGAGAGTAAAGTGAGGGTGGAGTGTGGGTTGACATATGATAAGTTAAAAAATCTCTTAAAAGGTGTAATAGATAATTACAAATTGATTCTCTCTCATTAATATTATTTCTCTCACCTATTAATTATATAATATATATTAGTTAATAATATATAATTAATTAATTTATAAATTAAAACTAATCTGTTAATACTTGTAATTAAAAATTTATAAGTATTAATATAAAAAAAGTAGATATAAAAATTGTAATATTAACCCTTAAGTAGATGTGTGATGTAATTTTTCCTATAGAATTAACATCATAGTAATATAGTTCTTTGCCCATAGGTACGTATGTATCGCTATGGCCACCATAGTAACCCCGCTGAAATGCCTGTGACAAAGAAAATTTTATAAAATAAAATATCTTCTTGAGGTACATGGTTCATTTTTATACCACATCAAATAGATAATGAACTCTGCTTAAGCATGCACCTGATAGCGAATATTTAAAATACACATTTTCGAGCTATTATTTCTCCGATATTAGAGCCAAGAACAAACAGAAGGTGCAACCTATGGAGCACAACTATGAAAATAATTGTCAAAACCTATGAGAGATGGTGATGAAGAAGCATGAACAAAGATTGTCATTGGTAGTAAAAATCATTGCAAATATGCCTTTGACCAATAGCACTTGTGCTTTTACTATTTGCATGTACAGTAGAGTTAGGAGTGGGTAAACGAGCAGATCGAGTTGAATATGAGTTGATTGAAAATGAGTTAAAGAAAAATGGATAAAATACTCAATTCGACTTATATTTTAAATGAGTAATTACGAGTTACCCAATGGCCCCTACCACTTTTATTTTTATTTTTTATGAATGAATATATTTTACCCATTTAACTACCACTTTTAAATGGATAATCCATTTAAAATAGATAAATATGAATGGATAACCATATAAATTACTCATTTTGTCACCCCTACCAGTAATTAACAAATAGGGAATTTGTGTAGAGAAATTTTATGGGTAAATCTCACAAATGATCACTAAATTATCTTCTTTTTGTACGAAATCATATAATTTTGTTTTTTCTTGTAAAAATAGTGCCCGTTTACATATTTTTACTAGGAAAAATTATCTTTTTGGCTCCGAACAACATGGTTACATTATCTGTGTGGTATGCTTTTCTCATATATTTTTACTGAAATTGAAATATATGGAACCCTTTCATGAAAGAGTACTATTGACATTCCATTGGGTAGCAGTGAGCTGCCCAATTTAATTTACCCAATTCCCACTTCCCCAGTACTGTTTTTCTGGTTGACAGTTAAAAGGTAGTAATTGGTAAGTTTAATTTAATTTGCACCTGCAGAATAATGAACATCATTCACCTGCGGCATGCGTGCATATATATTAAAAGTCATTATCACCTGAAAATTAAAGCATATTCAAAGTGATCAAAATTGGTTCTTATGTTAAATGGAAAAAGGCTATACTTATCGTTCGTCATATTTATTTGATATATTTTTTTTACCATCCAAATTAATATTGAAAAGCTTGTTTAAAGAGTAATTTGAGTTATATGAATTAATGTTTTTCTTTTCACTAACAAAATTTTACAACTTTTCTTAAGACAAATTTACATCCAAACACAATCAATACTTTGAAATACATATTATCTTTTAAGCTTCATTTCAAATTTCAATACAACTTTAAATGCTTACACAATATTCAAGTATTTTCAAACTACTGGTAGCTAATTATATTGGGCAGTACTTGTGGAGAACTTTTCACAGACTATTTACTTTACGGTATACCAACCACTAGATGATGGTTTCCCCATTCTCTTTATAATCATTACTATTATCCAGCTATTCCTACCTTATTCAGCAGGAAAGACTATAGAAGAGTTGACCAAAACAAGTTATTATTTGATTCAATTCACCAAAGTAATATGAAACTTTAAAATTTTACAAAACTAGTATAAATGTTATTGGTAGTAACGTATTAGGCTTTATTTCATTTTAAAAAATAAACGGACCATAAATAGTTGGGAGACGGCGTTAAAGAAGATTTACGTTATTAGCAGTAACGTTTTAGGCTTAAAACGTTACCATCAGTAACGTTTTAGGCTTAAAACGTTACCATCAGTAACGAGTCTCTGCAAATCTGCCACTTTCGAATCTTTGTACCAAATTTCGTTATTACGAATCATGTTTTAATGATAAAACATTACTGTCACACCCCGAGCCTACACCATGGACGTGGCCGGCACTTGAAGACCATTACTGGCCTCAAGCGAACCCTTGGTCTGGCTTACTTAACTCAGCGGAAGACTATATGCATATTTATAATGATCAAACACTATAAATGTACTTTAAAAGAATAAATTGAACTGCTCAAACTAAACTCATAATGCTTTAAAAAAAATAAACATTTAGCTTAGCCAAAATGGCAACTCAACTCTGAACACAAGTCAATAACAAAGTAAAGACAAATGACTAACTGATTGTCTATCTATGAAGCCTCTAATAACTGAGATGGATGTCGGGACAGGCCCACGACATCCTAATGAACTATCTAATACTGAAAGTAAACAAAAGGGATCCTCCGAAATGCAAAGAGGCTCACCAACAGACTCTGGACTGCTCACTGGATCAACAATGCACTGGATGCCGATCCTAGTTACCTGCGTCTACATCATAATACGATGCAGGCCAACTAGCATCAGTACATTGAATGTACGAGTATGCGAGTTGGAATGCTAAAACAGATATAGGCTTGAAAGGATTCTGAAAAAAACATTTACCTTGACTCTTCTCAACTCATGAATACTTAACTGAACTCATTTCAATATAAAACAGTCTAAAACAAGTGCAATATAAAGAAAAGTTGTTTAAAAATATGATGTCAATTCTGTGTATATACGAGGAGACAACATAACTCTTAGATACATGTGAAATACAATAACTGATGTATATAGAAATAGAATAACTTTTGTGGGAGTTTCTCTAACCGACAACCATCACTATGAGCCTAAGTGATGGTACAACGTTTTACCTCACGTTGTCAAGGACCGTCCTATACCTTGCCATCAGTATAGAACCTGACCTACTAAGTAGATCCACTAGTCTATGCTAAAAAGCACTAAGAAATCATCTAAAAAGTATGACCCTTTTTCTGCCCATGATGGCTACATGGTTTATGGGAGCTTGAGTTAATATGAACTTGCGTACCTATATCGGTGCTCAATACTACTCCCAAAATATGCTTAGCTCATACGTTTTTAAAACAACTTCTTCTCTAGTTTGAGATAATTACTCAAAACTTAGCTTAAAAGCTCTCTTGGAATCGATGTTCCCTTTTCTTGCTCAAATGTGAATCATTTATAAACTCTTTGGGAAAACTTAGTTCCCTAATAGCTTTTTGAGAAATGAAAGGGGTAAATATTGAATTGAAATTGGGTTTAGGGTATAAGGTGAGGAAAGTACGGTAAATAGGGTAAATTGGGTTTAAGATAGAAGGATCAAAACGACAGGGTTTCAGTATAATAATTATAAAACGTTACCAGCAGTAACGTATTTATACTTAAACTCCAAAACGTTACTAGCAGTAACGTATTCCTACTTTAACGCCATCCCCCGTTAGTTTTGGTCCGTTGCTTAGCAGAATTGAAACATGGCCTAATACGTTACTCTCAACAACGTTTATACTAGTTTTGTAAAGTTTTAAAAAAATATATTACTGTTGTAAATTAATTTAAATAATAAGTTATTTTGGTAAAAAATTCGACTATAAGACAAATTTCAAGGTCGTCGTTCTGTAGCGTATAAGAATAGTATTGAAGTAATATTAGAATTAATTACGTTGACATTATTTTTTATTAATTGTTTGATTTGTTATATTAAATGAATAGGATGTATTAGAATATGATAATCAAAGTGATTTGTTATATTCATATTATTGAATATAGTGATTTGTTATATTCAAATCTGTTTATCAAAGTGCTTCTCTGATTGCTCAAGACAACCTGTTTACATTCCTACTTTATTCAAATAGGGCGAAATGTCGTGGTGACTCAAAAAATAATTAATTAATTCAATTTTAAAAGAATTTTAAGAAAAAAGAGTTTTAAAGGAGTAGCCACCTAATTTTAGGAAAAAACTAAGAAACCAATTAAATGATCTACGAAATCATTAGATTCTAGGTAAGGGGTTCAAGTTATTTCGAAGGGAAGGTGTTAGGCATCCTTCGAAATCCACAATTGTGGGTCCCGATTGAATTCACTTTTTCAAATTGAGGAGGAGTTAAAACAATATACAAGTTAATAAAACATGCAATATACACAAGTAGTAAAATAAAACAATAATATCAAAAAATGGCCTAAGGTTTGCCTAACATCGGTATATACAAAATAATGAATAAAGAATATAATTCGAACTTCATTTGAATAGCTTCAATGGAAGCAACTCCGTGTACCTGTAATGACACTTAGTAAAAGTATTAGTAATAAATAAATATGAATAAAAATGAATAACTCAAATAACAACTAAAAATAAAAACTCATCTTATTAACATGGGAGACCTTGAAAATCGACGGTAATTTTTTCATCGGCCAATTTTAACATGCAAAAATATAAACTTACACTAAAATTTCTATCTTTTAAAGTGGGAAGGCCTCAAAAACCGACGGAGAGATTTTTTTATTGACCAATTTTAACATATAAGATAAAACAAATAAAAAAGATATAAAACAATGTGAGACATTTGTAACAGTGGCAAACCAGAAAAGAAAAGAACTCAAATAAGTACATGTTCACAAATAATAATAAATAAAATAAACAACATAAAGAAAGATAATAATAATAATAATAATAATAATAATAATAATAATAATAATAATAATAATAATAATATAATGAATCAACAAGGCAAAGAGAAATAAATAAGGCAGTAGCAATACAAATCCAAAATTATTGGAAAGTGGAGAAAATAATAAAATATAAAACTATCACATACACCCATGTATCTAAAAATGCAAAAATTACAACTAACGTAAATGAATCACAAACACATGATTTTCAGAATATAAAATGGCAAATGTAATATCATGAAACAGTGAAACAAACGAGCAGCCAACAATCAGATCAAAATCAACAAAATTAAACAATGAATGTAACATAATCACGGGAAGTAGGCTTAGACAAAAGCAATGAAATCAAACTATAACAAATATAATCCAGCAAATTAAAATAGATACAGGTCTAAAAAATACAAACTCATATATGTAATATCCACCTAACAAAAAATTAAATTTAGAAACTAAAACAAAAATACCTGACCCGAATCTAGTTGTTTTGTTTTGTTGCTCCGGTTCATCAGAGCTAGAAGATCCTCTCCAGAGCAATGAAGAAGACAAAGGATGGGTCCCTGTCGGCTACAGGGGTGGAGCTACAGTGTTAAATGGGGGTTCGGACGAATTCACTGGCTTTTACGTAGACCTTATATACGTACTTAAATATCATGTACAAATATATTTAAGGCATAATACATAAAGAGGACATTTAACTTGGCATCAATTCATAACTATGACCCTGAATTTTGCCAGTGCACAAGTAGGCACTTTAACTATCACAAATTTAAATAATTAAACACTCGTATATCCCAGGCAAAGTGTGTGATATACAAATGCTTCTACGTGGCTGCCAACTAATTAAAATAAATACACGTGAGTTTTTCAATTAAAAAACTGAAAATAAAAACAAAATAAATATCAATTAACAACTCTGACCCTATGCTTAGAACAGAGAACAACGTTTTCCTCTTTCTTCTCTACAAAACCCTAACCCTAAGTTCCTACATTTCATCATTCGAATCAAAGGTAAAATTATTCAAGAAATTGTGAAGAAAGAGAGGAAAATGACAAAAGTTGTTGAAGAAATTAGAAATAAGAGCGTAAAGTGAGATTTTGATTTAAAAAAGGGAAATAGAAATATATATATAAATATATATATATATATATTTACCACTGACGTGCCTAATTGAAGTGTGTTTCAAGCACTTTGCCATGTAGGATTAGAGTGTTTAATTGTTAATTTTTTGGATAGTTGAAGTGCCTACTTGTGCACTGGCAAAGTTTAAGGTCATAGTTGTGAATTGATACCAAGTTAAAGGTCCTCTTTATGTATTATGCCTATATTTAAATATTGTGTGCGAACCCACATCAAACTAAGGTGTGTGGTGCAGTGGTAAGCGCAAGCAGCTCTGGTTCTTTGGTTGGGAATTCGAGACCCATTGGCAACTATTTTTTTTTTTTTTAATTCAATTTCTCTGGAGTTTTTTATTTTTGATTAAAAATATGTTTTGTGCCTATCTTTTACCCTTCTTTAATTCAATTTTTTCTATATAGTTTTTTCTAAATTATTTTTCAAATAATAAAATTGAAAATTGAAAATTGAAAATAATAAAAAAGTAGTGTCATACTCCAAAACAACATTCGACTATTAATTTCAAAATAGATAATTGTAAGTAACAAAAATATAGTATCATACTCTAAAACAACATCTCACTATTGATTTCTTTTGAAGCATTCAATAAAACGTTAAACCCAAATTTATTTATTTTTTAAATTTAGGGTTCTAATTTTTACTACCTACTTCATTGCTATTGCTTGTTGTCAAAGTGCATATCTCTGCCCTGGTAAGTACTATTTACTTGTTCCTCCTCGGCTCTCCCTTTTCTTTTTTTCTTTTTTTAATTTGTCTTTACACTGTATAACAATTTATTCAAAGATCTTATTTTTAATCTTTGATTTTAAAACTGTTCCACGTATTGATAACTGATTATATTAATTAAGTTACTGTTTGCTTCTCGAAATTTCAACTTTCAAAGGAAGAGTGACTCAAGGGTGAAGCAAGTAAAACCTTCCCTTTAGGTCCGAACAATATTAATGGTGAATTTAATAATTTTAATTTTACTTAAAATAATATTGAGATTATAGAAAAAAATGTTCAAAAATTATACTAAAATATAACAATTATATACCTTTTACCAAAAAATATTTTAAAACTTTGAAATAAATAACTCAAATCTTCATATTAATAAATGAAGTATTTGAAAGTGTACCAAATGCAATATATATATAATTTTAAAATTTAGAACCCACAAGCATCAAATCTTGGCTCCGCCTCTGGTCTGTTGTTGTGCGAGTTCGCAGCTACCGTTGTTTGGTGTGAGATATGGCAGCTCGCGGCGGTTTTTGGCTGGTCGGAGAAGAAGATAAATGGGGTTTTGGTGGTGGTGGTTGTTGTTTGTTGGAGGAAGCTCGTGAGTGGAGCTGTCTGGTGGCTGTTTTCGGAGTGGGGTTTTGTGAGGGCAGGTCTGGTCGGGGTTTGGGTGCTCGTTGGTGAGCTACTGGTTGAGTTGTGGTGGTTTGGAGGTTGGATGGTTGTTTGGAGATCGCCGGAGTCCGGTTGCCTGGATTTTGCTCGCCTTCGTTGTGGCGTGGTCGTGTTGTTGGAGAAGAGAATAGGCAGTGAAGAGAGGAAAGGAGAGAAGAGGGCGTGGGTTGACCAGTGGGGTCTCATTTTGGTGGTGACTGGTCGGAGCTCCGGTGAAAGTTCGCCGGAGAAAGATAATGAACTATAAAAAAATTAAAAATCTGAAAATTGAACCCCTAAATTCTAAAATTAATTTACTCTTGACTTAATAATGACTAAGCTATTGTTTAAATAGGAAATTGAAAACCACCCATAGTATAATATAATTATCTTAACATTCTGGGCCAAAACCACCGATTACTACAATATATGTGTATGAAATCTTATTCATATTTGAATAAATTTCTAGATTGTGCAAAATATCAAAATAAATATTAATAAATGTAACAAATAAAATGTAATGAACGTAACTAAAGACATGTAAAAAAATACAATTTAACAGAACTAATGATTTAATCAAAATGAATAAATATTTGAACGTAGTCAATCGGCTCCGACAAAAAAAAATGTAATTAAAATTAACTAATAAAAAATTCTAAAATTTTGACAAATAAGAAAAAATATCGATAAACTTCTTTAAAATTATAAAAAAATGTATTTTAAACTATTCAACAAATATAATTTAAAAGTTACGAATTTTGAAAATGTTAAGTTAAAATTGAGTGTCAACACAACCAATTTAACTCGAGGCAATAGATTGATTGATTGATCTATACTAAAGTTGGGAGTAAAAGACAGGTAATGTTGCTGAAGAGGAGGGCGGCGTTGAGAGTGGAAGCGAAGAAAATAGACCAAAAAAAATAAATTATGTGTGGTTAACTTAAACAACAAAGAACCATACTATGAAATGGTTGTAAATATTTTCGTGGAATTAGTGGAAAAGAATCCAGTCCGAACATTTTTCGTTGTTTCATTTGCAGCTGAACTTCCATAGTATGTCTCTGTCTCTCTGCATCTTTGGTTAGTAGCAACAGAAACAAGTTTGCATAAGAAGGCTATGTCAAAATGCAACCAAGACATACTTAAACATTTACCGCGTAGATAATCAATCAACCAATCAATTGCATATTAATACATAGCTAGTTGAACCAGTCATTTGGATTCATTATATCCATTTCGCCATATTAGACACATGCAATTCGTTACAATACTAAATGACTGACGAATTAAGGATGGAAAACATTTTTATGGGTCCCAAAACCCCCATAGGAAAAGGTAGAACAGAAAGCTGCTATCCCAACTTCAATGTAGATTGTAGAGCATATATATATCAAGAAACCAACAAAGTAGACAATCAGCGAGAGACGAATTAGATAGAAATCCATGTACTTGCCATGAAGGACAAAGACCTAGCTAAATTAGGATTAAGCAGCATCAAAGTAAAATGTAGATATACAAGTCTTTAACTAGGCTAAAAGAGTGTGTTAAGTTACCAAAACAGCAAACTTAACAAAAGAAACAACAGCAGTTGGGACTTAACCCCAAGTAGTCATTTGTTTTTATTGTGTCTGCCATAGATTCTAGTTAGTTCATGCACAGATATACTGAAAACAATTTATATATACCAAATGTATAAAGAGGTGGACCTTACCTGGATTTCCCCCATCTTCAGAGCCACTGGATGGATCAACCCTCTCTTCTTCAGAATCTGAAAGATTAATTACTGGCTCCATTCGCTAATTTGTTAGTCTCAGAAGCTTTGGCATCAGATTTACCTACTTTCATGATGAAACCAGACAGAGACAAACAATGAGGTAAGTCCTAGCTGAGGCAATCTCAGTTAAAAGAGCAACTAGCCTAAAGTGTGTTTTAACAAAAAAACAACTTAACCCCAATCATAGTTTGTTCACATTGTGTCCGTCATCAAATGTATAAACTATAAAGAGGTCAAGGTTGTTGCGTCCAAAAATAATCAAGTGGCATGCGGAACAAACTTCAACAAATGAGAAATAGATCGATACAAACATTTAATGTGGTTCGGTCAATCGATTTATATTCACAAGAAGACAAAAGCAATTCACTGTATAACCTTACACAATTGACTTGGAATACAAAGAGGTTCACACAAATGTTAACATAACACTTGTATCACACCATTTTTCCCTTACACAAAACTGTTAAGATCCTTGATCTTCACCATGTGAGAACCTTCAAGCTACAAAGAGTAAAGCAGAGCAAAATATAACTGACTCTGTATTATTCAACATGTGTTTAGAATGACTCTGTACAGGCTGTATTTATAATGTTCAATAACTAACTTCTAACAACCCAACTAACTTCTTATAACAGTATCTCTTCTATATGCTAAAATATCATCTATTTAACACCCTTCCTCAAACTGATGCTTGAAATATATCTTTCAAGTTCAGTTTGGACATTAAGTATTCATGTTGTTGTCTTCCAAGACTCTTTGTTAGAAGATCTGCTTGCTGCTCTTTAGTTGACACATAATAGGTCTTGATAATGCC
>JAJOOS010011913.1:0-32785 GCA_029582725.1 Solanum chiquidenum
CCTTTTCAGCCTACGTGGCACTATCTTGTGGGCCCAACGCGTGTTGACTTTTTTTCAAGAATAGTGCCACGTAGGCCGAAAAGGGGTAGAAAGTTAATTAAAAAATAAGTTCAGGGGGTAATAGGACCTTAGTAAAGGTTAGGTGTGTCTCAGGAATTTCGGGTATAGGCTGGGGGGGTACTTATGCATTTTCCCTTATAATTACTTCATACATTGATTAATTACTTTCACCATTGCATTACTCTATAAAATCTGATTTTGAAAAAAGAAATCTCAACAAACAAATTAAAAATAAAAGATGGATTTATTTATCATTTATGAAACAGTTGTCTTCAAAAAAAACATTGAATAAGGGTAGAATTATAAACTTACTTAGTTTCTTAATTCAAGTGAAATCTAAAAATGTGACATATAAAAACTTAAAAAGGAAGGGATGGAGTAATATTTAATAGCAAGGGTAAAATAGACACAAAAGATAAATTATCTCTTGATATTTTAAATTGGACAAGTATTGTTAGACAACTATTTTTAATATAGTGGACAACTATTGTTGAACTAAACGGAGAGAGTAATTTTATTAGATTCAAATGCACTTATCCAATCACATTGTCACGACCCAGACCGTCGTGATTGGCACCACACTAACACTCCGGTGGGAGAACCACTACTACAACCCAAACCAAGCAACTAATCTAAAAACTAAGGCATTTAAGTTACGGAAGCAAGTTAAATACTAAGAAAATAATTAGGGAGTTCCCATAAACTCTAACAAAAGTCTAACAAGAACTAAACAATGCGAAAGAAATAACCTAGAACCTGAAAGTCAATGTACCAAAACATCTAACAATGAACCAAGTTTAAACAAGAAGGGATACAACCCCCAACTAATGTACTAATAACTAATAGAACATAGTCTAAGTCCGGAAATGGTGGACATAGACGAAAGAGAACCCATGGCAGCCAGGAAGAATTGGCTCACCCTTGAATTCGAACGATCATTGATCTCCTAAGCGAGGTTTGTCAGTAGCCGCTTGAAGATGCCATTTACTCAACAAAAATAAGAGCAAGTGCAGTATCAATACACAACCACAGTGTACTGGTAGGATCACGCGGCTATCCCACTAAGTGCAACATAAGCAAGTCAAGACAACATTATACTCACATGCATATATATCAACATGTACAATATTATCAACATTTACGAACAACGAATAATTTCACATTTTATATCAAATCATTGGTCCTCTCATGGAACCCAAACTCAAACAGTTAGCATATCAGAATGTGGTATCCAATCCCATAATTATGCCAGAACGTGGCAACCGCGCTATCCCATAGTTATGCCGAAATATGGCAACCGATCCAAGTTAGTTATGCCGGAACGTGGCAACCGATCCATTCAACACACCACATTCACTATATCATCAAGATCATACATTTAAGTCATGATTTCATGACAATCATCATTCATCTGTCTTATTTACAACAAGTGTGATCAACATTGCATCATTCATACATATACAAGTATCATAATGAAGCAAGAACAAACATGCATCACATAATTATAGAATCGCAACCATCACCTACCTCAAAACAAGCCTGAAACCTTAAGAAACTTGATCCTTCCCTTTCGGAATTCGTTTCGCTTGTTCTTGGTCTACAAACAATCAATATAACACGAAAATCAATAAACAATCACTAATTACCCAAATTACTAACAATTCTATGAACACTAGATCAAACCCATGATCCCAATTATCTAAATTATGATTATTTCCACCATATAATCTATAATAAAATCCTCCCCCATCAATATTCACCCATTCTATCAGGTTCTACGGATCGAAAAATGGATTCGGGGAGTGAAAAGCTTGCCTTTAGCCTCAAGAATAGTGAAAAATGAGTAGGAGTCGCCTGGGTTCGTTCCTTAGCTCTAAAAGTTAAAAAGTGCATAATGAGGTCATTTAGGGTTTATTAACGACTGTAATTCGCGTCGAGCCCGCCACACAGGTCGTCACCCCGTTGTAGCTTCCCCGCTAGAGCGGCAAAATCCAGCTCCAAAGCGGGTTACGCGAGACAGAGATCTATTTCAAAAATTCCAAGATTCCCATTTCACAACACACCTCTAACCAACGACACTCAGAAAATACCCTTTACGCCAAGATCAATTTTGTAAAGTCGTACGGATTCTTTAACGAGTTATCTAACTACTCATGTAATTAAAATCAATAATGATTAACCCGATTGTTATCGGATTTTCCTACACCTCGATGACTCCAATTTCGCCCAAATCTGGACAAGATTGGGAAAATCCAAATACTACGAAAAAGTTTTCCGGCCCCAAATTTCCCCCCATTGACTTTTCTGTAACGACGGGAACAAGTCGTTACACACATGTAATTAATTCAGTATTTTTTTTAACTCACTCTATCACATATATTGGATCTTATATCACCTCATACGTCCATTAACACAATCTAACAACTTCATTAACCTCAAGCGGATTACAACTTGGTTAGACTATAATGGGTTATTATTGGGGTGTGCATCGATCGATTTGGTTCGGTTTTATGTATTATCGGTTTGGTTTATTAGTTTTCTGTTTTTAAATACGCCAAATCAATAACAAAATCAATAAGATATTTTTTATTGGCTTTTGGTTTATTGGTTTTGATCTTTAACGGTTCGGTTTTTGGTTTAACCAATAAAAAAATATTTATAAAATAAATATATGACTTCTCTAATAATTAATTTGACACGACAAGACAATAATGTAACTTTACAAAAGCTCATAAAATAGAAATAATAATAACAAACGTGAAAAAAAAAATTATACATGTGTAACACAAACAGAAATTAAGAAGAATATGGTTCTTACTTTAGGTTTAAACGATTTGTATAATGTAAAGGTGTGAACTCAAAGTCACAGTGAAATATGAATTGATGGCTAAATGACAAAGACATAGCTATGTAAGATATTGAGATTAATATTTACTAATATTTATGTATAGGTAAAAATATTAAATTACTATAGTCTCAACTCTTAATGAGTTATCGGTTTACTCAATAATTCAATATTGAAAACCAATATCGAACCGATAACCCAATATATTTTTTTATAAAACCATTGAAACTCGTTAACCCAATACACTTTTTTCGGTTGATTTATCGATTGGTTCGATTTTTGCAAACCCCTAAATATTACGGTAATAACCGTGACAATTAAAAAAGACAGAAAAAAATAGTTAATTGTAATATTTATTCTCATTTAATTATTACAAATTACTCCCTCCGTTTCAAAAAGAATGTCCTAGTTTGACTTGGAACGAAGTTTAAGAAAAGAAAGAAGACTTTTAAATCTTGTCGTTCTAAATTAAAGTTATGTCAAATTAAATGTACTAAAATTCCCTTTAATCTTGTGGTCTTAAACATGTCATGTGGAAAGTTGAAGTTAAAGTGTTGCCAAAAATGAAAAGGGGACATTCTTTTTTAAACAGACTAAAAAATAAATGAGGTCATTCTTTTTTAAACGGAGGGAGTAATATAGTTTGATATATATATCATGTGCGGACTTCAACATTCACAATGTTAAACTTATAACTAAACCAACCATATATGTGTGGTAAATAAAACTTAATGTTTGTGCTAGACCACAAATGACCAAAAACAAGAAAAGGAGGTTATTATCAATTCTAAAAATAAACATTTGCTAAGGACTTTAACCACGTAAAATCAAACAAAAAATACCCCAAAATGAAAAAGTATAGTAAACCTAATATTATTCTTTATCAAGATGGATTTTGGGAAAAATGGTTACATTATCATGCTTATCCTCAATTTATTTGGAATAATCATATCAATTCCTATAATAATTATCCCTCTCATAACAGTAAACAAGTTTTGTCGTGAAACATCAATGTCAATGTTTTTAATTGCTGGAATTATGATATTAACATGGTCATTGACAGGTTTAGCAAGTTCAATATGTTGTTGGAAAATTGGTTTTCAAGAATTTGTTTATATGAGGTCACAAGTTTTTATATTATTTATAGTAGTTCTTTTGGGGACAATGGCATGGTGGCAATCAAGAACAGATTCACGTATGTATACATATTATGATTGGGAAACTTTCAAGAATTGTATGGTCAAGAAACAAATTTGTCAAAGAAATTTAGGACATGGATTGGATAGACTTTCTCCATATGCTTCTAGTACCCTTCAGGTATATATATACACGATTTTTTTCTATTCTGATATTCATCGTAGAATGAAAAATTTCTTGATACTGAACACTTTTATTTATCAATAGATGTATATATTCATATTGAATTGAATTAATCGGATATGTGAGTTATGTATATGGAATGGTTTGGACAAAAAAAAAGATGTACATAATCAATCATCATTTGATAATCATATAGGAAAAGGAATTTGGGTGGATAGTATTAAATTTGAATAGATTAAAATAGATTAAATTAATAGATGAGTCATAAATTAACTCACTTAAATTTTGCATAGCCAATATGGGTTGTGTGAAAAGTCTAAGAACGGATTATAACTCAATCCATCCATTATAATTCAGCCTCCTCTTATCTTTTTTTAACCATAATTCTCAATCTTCAAATTGACATAGTACCAAAATTCTTTCAAATTGATTAAAAAAACCAATCTCAAAAAAAAAAATTGTTTCCCATTCGATGTCCGGAATCCCATATTGAAGCTCCGACTAAATTCGAATCGCGCACTGCAGGGCTTATTCGGGGATGGCACTCCCAACATGATTTTTTTCATATCTAGAGCTCGAACCCGAGACCTTAATTTATATGTTTGGATTTAAGATGGATTTTGACTTATTGTGTTATATTATCTCGACTCATTTAGACCTGATATTTTGATGAGTAATTTTAAATTCGACCTGTTAAATAAAATTATAACCTAGTCAAAATCTAGTTTATTAAAATTCGAACGGGTTGTCCTTCGGGGTGGCTCAGTTGGTTTGGAGGGTGGTTTTCCACATGGATGACCCGGGATCGATTCCCCCTCAATGCCTTCTGAGTCGAGCCTGTCGCATAGGGCTTGCCTAGTGCGGTTTACATCCCCTGTGTGGTTTGCAAGCTATTACACAGTGAGGGGTTTACCCAGTGTGCACAAAGTGCTCACCATAGAGTGCTCACCCGAAGGGCAGAGACTGTGGCAGAGGTTGTAGTGGCTACGGGTTATCCTAGGGTTCCAAAAAAAAAAATCGAACGGATTGAGTTGATAAATAAATTACTCCACTTCATTTTGCCACCTCTAATTGCAACCATGCACCTAAACAATATAGTTGTGCACCATTTCATTCAACCATTATAATTCTCCACTTCCTTTTGTCCTCCATATGTTATATTATTTGTCATTGAATCATCAACAACTTAACATAATAAATCTCTATATCGATTTTTTATTTTATTTCAGGACGCTTGTTGCAAGTATCCCAAGATATGTAACAACAGTGGTAACAATACATCTAAAAACGAGAGTACAAACTCACGTGACCCTTTTACTTGGATGGATACATACGATGGTTTTCCAGTCACCGGCAATCAAAACAAGTCAACAGAAACTATTGAAGATTGTCATCAATGGAGTAGCGATCCCAACAAGCTTTGTTTCAAGTGCTATGCATGCAAAAAGGGCTATTTGTTTAAACAAGATCAAAATTGGGCTACTGCATTGTCAATTTGTGTTATTAATAGTGTTGTGCTCCTTTCATTTTCTTGTTATTTTTATAGTAAGAATTTTGAGGAGCCTGGTAGGGAAAAATCAAAAAGCAGCAAAGTTCATCCTACTACTAGTGTATAGGAATATTATGTATGTAACAACTTATAGAGATGTTACATAAGTGTATCATATGTATGTTTATTTAAGTTAAAATTTGTTGTTTCGTTTTAGGAGAATATATATATAGTTAATTACCACTTGAATTTGTACTTGTTTTTCAAGAAGATACTGGAACTTTGTAGGGGTTCTATCTCGACCCTTTGTAGTTTAGGGAACTTTCGCAAATAGTCATTATAATAAACTTAATTATGCTCCATAGTTATAATTTGCAGATTTACTTACTGTAGCTACAGTTTAAGTTGTCTCGTTTGTATAATTTGCGAATTTGCGGTTGTTTTTGTATAAACTCGAAATAACAAATTTATATAATTACAAATTCTAAATTATACAAAAGTTATACAAATTCCGAATTATATAAAACTAAAAAGCTGAGCCACGTTATTATAGCTAAAAGTAGGTCGCGAATTTTAATTAAGGAAAATTATAGTTATATTAACTAATTAACTAGTATATGTTTGGTTATATGCGTAATTTTCCCTTATTTATATGTGTTTTCATCAAGTTAAGAAATTTAATATTAATAGTTAAAAACTATATATATATTATTATTATTTTATTTATTTATTTATTTATTTTCAAAGACAATTGTGGGCTGATCGAGTTATTTATATGTGTTCAAGTATTTCCTCTTTCTTTTAAGAGCTTCTTTTAACCAGTGTAATTTTAGTAGGTATTGTTTAAAAATTATATAGCCGTAGTGTAAATAATTTTTCACACCAACAAACCATTAAAAGGATATTATCCAGCAAGATTTTTTTTAAAAAAAAGAAAAACAATGTAAGATCTAAATTTTGAGATATGTTACTTACTATAACAAATAAAAAATAATTTGATACTATAAAATTATTTATATTGATAAATGATAATGTATACTTAATGTAGTGCATTTTAATCACCCCTCTAGTTTGAGAAGTCTCTCAAGAGTATTGACTCCCGTTATGATTATTTGAAGCCCAATGTCATTATAGAATAAGGTATATTTATTGTTCGGTACGTTAGGTTTTCTCTTTGTTACAATATATTTGAGGTGTTGGGTGGTCATTTTGTATTTATATCAATTTAGATATGGAAAAATTTCATAAAAATGCTATAATAATAAAAATATTTATTATCTATGACAGTAAAATTATTATTTTTTCGAACATAATAATTTTGTGTCATACGAAAGAGTAGATGTGATGCTAGTGGCCAACTCCAGTAAGCTAATTTAAGTGGCCCATGAAAATAAGAAGCCCATATGGTCTCTTCCTTTAGCAATTGAAGAAAGAGGAAATTCTGAATCAAATAATTCCAGCAAGTTCCTTTTTTTCGTCTTCTTTTTATTATTATTTTATTATTATTATTCCAGCTCAAAGTGAACTTATTTTTCATAATTACTGCTAAAGCTACTAGCAAAAATATACTAAAATTGAGAAATTTTAATTTTTTGTATGTATTATCTACCAATAAAAATTACCATATAATTCACACTACTTTTTTCACAGGGCCAAAAAAACTTGGTACATTTTCTACTATTGTGATCTCATAACATCAATAATTCATTTCTCTAGCAAAAGTCATGACAACAATTGACATCTAAAGGGAGATATGTCATACAATTACTTGTAAGAAAAATATAAACAAAAAAAAAAACTTCACCAACGGTGTCAGACAACATAATATTCATATCTTGAGATCGAAATGAAGAACACCTTTCGCGATAAAGTATTTTGCCTCTTTAATGAATCTACTTGTCACTAATTTGAATTAATCAGATCAGTATATATGAACTTCAGATTGATCCAACATAGGTCAACTAACAAGGCAAAACATATTCTACCAAAAGGTAGACCTATCTAATGTAAATCTAAGTGTGAGCTTCAGATAACAAATGATTAAATCGAAAAGAAAAAAAAACGATATTCATGAAAATAAGATGACTATTTTGAAGTATCTTCCTTTTCTTCCTCAATTTCTATGCCCTTAACACCATCATCAATTCCCATAATATTATTATTATTATTATCATCATCATCATCATCAAATTCTTGAAGAAGAGATCCATTTCTTTGTAGCTCTTTGATTCTCTTATATTCATCATAATGACCTCTTCTATGTTCTATGAAATTCCTTTTCCTCTCCGATTCGTCAGAATCTTCATCAGCATCAACATGATTCATAACAACAACGTCATTGTCATCATCATCATTTTTACGAGGATCATCAGATATATTTTTACTTGAGCACGATGCCATGTCATCATCCACATCATCGCTACAATTGCCATATTCCTCAAAATTATTATCATCATCAATTTTAGGATGATGATATGGTGTCTTTGGCTCCGTGATCTTCATTCTCACCGGTTTATTCGCTTCAATTTCCTCCAATTTTTCTTCATCCCATTTAACGCCCATCTCAACGTACAATACAAATGGATCTGAATAGAACAAAATGAATATAGATGATTCGTATAATCGATATATTAGTTTAATTTATTGAATGGAATATATCTTAATTGATTCTCAATTACTCGAAGAAAGAAAAATGAGGAATGATGAGTTAAAATTTGTATATTAATAATAGAAGAATAGGAGAAATGTTCAAACAAGTTGAAATTTCATACAGTAATAAATTTACTAGTAATATAAATTGTTTGGACATAAACATGACACGTACATAATTTCATAGTTGTTAGGAAAAAAATTAAATACATCACGAGGATTGGGTGAAAGTCTTCATTTGCATATATAATCACTATACCTACTCCATGTTATTAATTGGTTTCTGTATTTCCTTCTTTTTTCCTTTTTTACATGTTGTCTTAATGGAGATTAATTTATATATTTTTCTTGTTTTAACCAATTGTCTTAGTTTGTCATTTATAATATATCAAAATCATTGTAATGTTTGATCTTAAACGTGTTATATGGAATATTGAAATAGAAGAGTTATGTTTATCATGGATTAGATGTCTAGTAGATATTAAATGAGCTAGAAATAATATAGCTAGAGTTGAGAATCTTGGCTTTTTTTCTCTTTTTCTGAAAGATGTTTTATCTGAAATTTTATTCAGGGTGTTTAAAATTTTACTATATATCTCTAAGAAGCTATTTTTTTATGTACATTATATTTTTCAACAAAAAATGTTCGAGTGATTATTATTAAATTAATATAACTACACCATTGTTTATAATTTAATATATATTCTTTATCAACGTTTTCTCCACGGTGACTAGAAATGGCATCGAAAGTCTTTCCTTTTATAAGTTGGACTTTGAGGCTATATGCATTTTGTCGTGCTTTTCTTGTTTTTAGACTAACAAACGTCAAGTGGAGTATGCAGGAAGCAGTCAGATTCTTCTTTTATTCTTTTTTCTGGAGCATCCGGGGCCATTCTGGACTTGAACCAAAGACCTCACCCATGAACCAAGTCATCGCTTCTTTTTTTTTCCTTATGACAAGGGAAATCCACAGCCATTATCATTTGGGTGCACATATGGTAAAACCCTTGCTTCTTTGTAATAGCTCGTAAACCACATAGGAGAAGTAACCCGCACTAGGCAAGCCTCTTGCTTTCTCTGGCAAGAGGTTTCAAACTTGAGACATCTAACATGGAAGTCCCAAGCCCAAACCACTGGGCCACCCCAAAGGATAAATCATCGCATTTATTGTCCAAGAATCAATATATTTCTTTTCGGGAGCGATTCATCCTTCCCAAAGCAGTATACAACTCTCTATTGTACTACACCGTCCAAGTGTACTTCCCCACCTCCCTAACCTGGCAAGGTTTTTGTGAAATAACTTCGATGAAAAGAAAAAAGAAGGCGTTAAGAGACCCTCCTGGCCCAACTAAACACTCCAAGATCCTTTTTCAAACCTGCTCCCATTCCGATTTACTTCTTTATATTGGAAAAAAAAGAGTAGCAAGCTTTACGCCACATCATACTATTGCTCTAAACCGGAATATTTACTCTATGAATCGTAAGTTGAGTTAAATATTAGTACTAGAACGTCTGGCCCTCAAAAATTTCTCGATTATTAAAAAAAAAAAAAAAGTTATGATAAGCACCAGATAAAGTAAGTTCTATGGTGGCTACACAATCCTTCCAAGTAAATAAACAAGCAAGTTGTACACTACTGTTTATTGCAGCTACATATCTTGCTATCTACAAAAACATTAGACCAGTCACTTTCCACTACAAAAAAAAAAGGACTTTCTGACTTAATAAAACAAGTAGTTTTTACTCAACTGATGAAGCCACATTAGCATATCCCTAAAGAACCAAACTTACTTATACTCTCTGCAAACGGGACATTACCATTGCGATGGGCTGCCTTGAGTTACTGTTCAACAACAGTCACTTGTTCAAACTCGATAAGGGACAGATTATTGTCTTCCTTGACAAAGATACTAGCAGGTTCGGTAACTTCAACACGTCCCCACCTGTCCACTGCAAGCCTCATTGATCCCTTGAACATATCTATTTTTGCATTGCGCAGAATTACAATAGCACCTTCTTTCATCGTGTCGACTGAAAGAGAAAATACTCGGGTTAACAGAAGGATAAGATAAAGAGAACAGCCTGATATCTGATAGAAGCCATGTTCAAGAAGGAAAACCGGAAAGATTCAAGATGCATGAAAGCCTCATTGGTACATGTTGTTTGACAGAAAGTTCTTCATAATCAATCACCAAAACAATTCAAAATACTGATCTGTCAAAATGAAGGAGTACATAAATCCTAATCACCAAAATGAAGAAGTTTATGAATCCAAATCACCGCCTTACAGCTCACAAAAAGAAAAGAGCTAGCAGATTTGGCCAAGCAAATCAGGAAAGCTGAATATGAAACCAGCGTAAAGACAGATCTCTCTGGCTAAATATCCGATTTTACAATTCTCCTTTCTTGAAATAGTTAATATGATGCTTGCATGAAGCAGAAAAAATAGGAAGTCAGCTTCTTGTGAGAAGATAGGGCTCAGGTTTACTGAACTCTGAAAGAAATAGGATGAACACAAGCTTGGCATAAATTGCACAGCTAACTGTACAGAAGAAACTAGGTGAATGATATTTGCACGCAGTTACAATTCATACAATTCTACATCCCAGTAAAGACGTGTAGCATAATACCAATAAGTGAATGATATCTTCCACACAATCACCTGCAAAATTATGTATGCCTACTTGATGGTGTGCCTTTCATTCAGTGTAAGCCTAAAGCAAAAAAGCGCAAAAAAAAACTCTAAGATCCGTTGGGGCATAAAACACAAATAAAGTGTGGACTTTGATGAAAAAAGACGCAAGAGGAGAAAAATACTAATATATATGTTTCATCCAAGACTAATAATTATAAGCATAACTAATGAGCAAAGAAATTGAAAAAAAAAAATACAATAAAGTGAAATATCAATTATCCAGTGAAGGGACCTTTTCAGAAGAGGCTCATTGGCAAGGAAAAGTATGCCCTAGAACTTTGATGACGACACTGAAGCGCAAATTAAGTGTAAGGAATCGCTCAGAACCTTTTGAGCCTCACTTCATGACTTAAGTGTCTTTGACAACACTGATTTCATTACGTATGTAAGTCATTGACAGAGAAGAGTTTATGGGTTTCCTCTTTTTACTTGTTCCACTGATTTCGGAAACCGAAAATCTACAATTCTTTTCCTCAAGAAAGTTAGAGGAGTAATTTAGGTTTACAGAATAGTGGGTTTCTCGAAAATCAGAAAGCTATTTGGTTCCAAGGACTCCAAGATAGAGCTATTCAGAAGAATAACATGTTCAATGCCAACTGACTGCCTCTATTCATTCACATCCCACTCAAGTAAAACTCTCAACAGCAATACTGCAAAATGAGCTTTTTTGTAAGGTTTCCTACTTTTTGGTATGCTTGTATACAGAAGTGTTTTGCCCCTTCCTTGTGATGAATTATTTCTAGATCAAAAGAAATGTACAAAGTGAGGTTGAACAAATAAGTAAAGTTTCAGGTATGTTTCAATTACTTAAAGCATCATAACAAGTTTGGAAGTTAAAATCAGTCAAAAAAAAATCAAACGTAATTCCTTAAATTGAAAAAAAAATAGCAATGAGATCAAATGACCATATAGATCATACCAACTAGTTTGGATCTAAGTTGCTCAAACTCTCCAAAAATGTTGCCACACCCGTGTCGGATCCTTCAAAAATACACTATCTTTGGAGGATCCGACACGTACCAGTCAACATTTTTGAAGAGTCCGAGCAACATAGGTTTGGATAACAGCCTAATGGTTGTAGGTAACCGTATTAAGGATTTCTAATTTTTTTCATAATGAGACATGACATGAATGGTAACTGAACAAAGGGTTACGAATAATTGTACAAGGGATTACTAATTTAGCCATAATGAGCCACAACATGAATGGTGATTGTATAAAGGCTTACAAGGTCCAATACTTTTTTCTGATCAGCACTTCATCTCTAATCTAAGGTTGTCTCTAGGAAAATGCTTTGTGAAATAGACATAACTTGGAATAGAAATTTGACGTAATCTACCAATACTATATCCTATCATCTTGGACCCTAAATAGGATATGAAGGCTCAAGGATGCACCACATGTCCACATAATGATTACTAGATTTTAGAGATGCTCTGGCTTTAGAACAACCGCAAAAAGGTTTATAGAAGAACCATTAGAATTATCGCCCTGATACATTTTCTGGTTTCACCAAGTGCTACTATCTTAGACCTCAGACCCAATAAAAAACTGAGAGTGAGAGAATACAATGTCATGGCCTCACATAAAATACAAAGGCATTTTAATTAGTACGACACCAATTATTCCTTAGGCTTAGCATTGAGCATTAGATCACACTGCACAACCTAAATGAGTAAATGGGGAGAACTTCATTGTTCTTTTTTTCCCCCCTTCAACAGCATTAACACATCAAGCTCACAGTAGTAATGTATGATCAGACCACCAAAACACATACTAAGAGTCTAAGACCATCAGCTCCTTGTTCAGTCTATTAACATTAAAGATACAGTCTTTACTAACATTATACCCTTATAATCCAGACTAATCTCAAACAAAAATCGCAGCAAATTAGAATGACTCCACGAAATTGCCACAACATCAACTCCCTTGCTCAGTTAATTAACACTAAAGATACAGTCTTTACTACCATTAAATCCTTATAATTTTTAATAGAAAAAAATGGGGGTAGGGGAAGGGAAAAGGGGGAGGGAATTACAAGATGGGAAATCGAGCCCCCACCAACGAGGTAAAAATTCAGGCATTCAACCAATTGAGCTACTAAAGTTCTCCTATCCCCTATGTTGCTCGGACTCTCTAAAAATGTTGATGCGCCCATGTCGGATCCTTCAAAAGAGCACTACTTTTGGAGTATCCGACACACATTTTTTGAAGAGTCCAAGCAACATAGGATATACCCTTATAATCACGATTAATCTAAAAATTCAACTAGTCAACCAACTGAGCCACTAGGATTCCCCTATACCCTTATAATCATGATTAATCTCAAACGAATATCATAGCAAATTAGAATGGATCCACCAAATCTCCACCACAATGAGCCCCTTGAAAATGTTACTACTACAAAACGGGATTCTCTCTTTTTATCGATAGATACTGAGTGCTAGATTGAAACCAAAAAAGAAAAGAAACCAAATACAATACCTTGATCATTTCTAGCAGTGAAAATGATCATCCCAGTCTCATCACCAACCAAGCATTCAGCCAATCGAATCTGACGGCCTTGATTTCCCCTTGGCACTACCATCTTTGTATTAACCACCTTCACAGTAAGATTTAGCCCAGTAGCCATTGGTCTAAGCTGATCAACCTTAGTGAAAACTGGTTGCTGCTTCTTTGGTTCACCCATTTTTATTTAAACCTAACAAAATCCAAAAAGATCAAATCTTTACACATACCCAAATCAAGAAATTGAAAAATAAACTCAAACACATATTCAGAAAACACAACAGATCAAACAAAATCAAATCTTTGGTCAATAAATCACCATAGAAAGCTGCAGAAAACATACAAATTCTTGAATTTAATATTGAATAGTTATAATTTTGAAGAAATAATAAAGATTTATTTTATTGATTTACCTGAATTGAAGAGAAAAATTGAGATCTGAGTATTCTTCTGGAGATTTAGATTGGAAGTAAGAAAACGGAATGGGGCTTTGGTTTTGACGAGAGGGCAAAATATCACTTTCCACCCCAGAAAGTTGTTAAAAGTTCTAATGTGCCCCCTAAGAAATTAATGTTCTATTTTTAACCTCGACAATCAGTTAATCATTCCAAATTAGGGCAGGGGTCGAGCCTAACCGTGCTTTTCAATTTTCATAGTACTCGGATTTAGTAGTTGGACGCATCAGAATGTGACACGTGGGGATTGAAGACATATTAGACGTGATTCCGTGAGAACGATATTGATCGTCTGGTAAGATGGTTGGCTCTTGTATGTACTAAGTTCGGATCTATACAATTGGCTTGCTTGGCTTTAGAGATCCAAGAGCAGTTGACTGTCAAATGTAGCTATTGAAACATCTATATATTGAATGTTATGAAGGGCGGAATCCAAAAAAAAAAAAAGCATTACTTAGGGTTTGATTATAAGTATACCATTTACTCTCACTTGTATCACATCAGAAATGGCATTATTTACTTATTATTACCCTCAAACATTGTAATAATAACTCTCAAACTCTCGAGCTCATCAAATTCTAATTCTCTCAGTAATAAGATAAAAATACATGAAAAGTGTTGAGAAAAGGGTCAAATGTCCCCTCAAGCTTTAGCCATATTTCCAACTACACATTTAACCTTTGCGGGGGTCCTATTACCACCCCCCCCCCCAACCTTTTCTTTTATATTAGTTCACCCTCAGACTCTGATGTATGTGTCCACATAAACCAAATTTATAAAAAATATTTGTATACACGTGTTGTCCACGTATATATTTGTGGACGCCATGACTTTACACGACTCACAAATTGACACGTGTCACAAAATTTTACCTTTACCTTTTATGAACCTATAATTGACCCTCATTCTTCTTCTTCTTCTTAATCTAAACTCTACGATCTTCTTCCTAATCTAATCTCTAGTTCTTCTTCCTTTTCTCTACGATCTTTCATTACTGACGTTGCTCAGAAAGCTTACTTACTATTTCTTCTGAGAAAAGGTTTGATCTTTACTAGTTGAATACTTTGATTAGGGTTTTATTTTTACTGCGTATTCAAATGCTATTTTGAGTGGTGTGTTGTAGTGTGGAGTTTATTAGGGCCTTTTAATGTTTATTAGGGTTAGTTCTAATTGAATGATATTCTTTAGTCTTTACCAACTGAATGTTATTTTGATAATTGATTTTAGTTTTGATGGTAGTGTTTGATTAGGTTTTGTTGCACTGGGTATTCAAATGCTATTTTGATATGTGTGTCGTAGTATGTAGTTTATTAGGGATTTTCAATGTTGATTAGGGTTAGTTCTAATAGAAGTTTATTCAGTTCAAACAATATTGTTCGATTAGGGATTTTCTATTTTTTCTTTTTCTCTCTAGTTCTGCTACTTCAGAATCTTTAAAGCAACCAAATAGTTATTTACTTGTTTTCGTGGATTTATACAGTCTTGTAGTTTACTGGTAAAGTACAACCTCAGAAAGTAGAGTTTCTCATTCCTTACTAATGTTACCTCTGTTCAGGTAGGAGATGAGTGGATTTACTTTGGTTACTTTAAGATGGTATCATGGTGGAGTATTAGATTTGAGTAGTGGACAACCAGTTTACAGTGGTGGGCAAGTTACAGAGTTTTTGGATGTTGATATGGATAGACTGTCCTATTTTGAATTAAGAGGCTTGGGATACACAACAACTTGCACATTTAGTATTAAACCTCCTAACAGTGAAATTTTGGAAGATATTCATAATGATATGGATATTTTAGACTTAAGTTGTTCCTTGGAAGATGGAGATATTGTGGAGGTATATGTAAAACACTTGATTGATGATGCAGTTGTGGACCCCACCCTTATTTTATTAGAAAATATTTCTCATGGGGATATGAAGGAATTTGGTTCAACTTTTAATAAAGTAAATGAACAAAGTGGGGTAGGCGAAGACCCTTTTACTACCTTTAATACTAGATTTGTTTCTACCCCAACTCCTCCCACTACAACTTCGGCTCCTAGATCTCCTTCCACGACTACAATTCTTCCCACTACAACTGCTGCTCCTAGATCTCCTTCCACTAAAACTCCACCCACTACAACTGATGCTCCTAGATCTCCTTCTACTACAACTCTTGTCACTGCTGCAAATCCTAGTACAGAAGATGTTGATGATCTACTTTCAAGCCTTGTTGAATCTGATTTCTTAGAAGAAGGGGGTTCTGATTACTCAACTGAAGATAGTGTTGAGTCTGAATGTGGATTGGTGGGAGATGATGATGAGAATTATGGTAGTGATGTACATGAAGAGGTTAGGGAGTTGAGGGCTGAAAAGAGATAGGTTCAAAGAAGAAAAAGAAAAGAGAGAGTACCAGTTGATACTGAAGAGGTACCAGTAGGTGAAACTGGAGCAGATTTAGGTTTTGATGAAATTCAAACAGGTAAAATAAGTGTTGAAGGAAGATTAGGAGGTGATGAGCCTTATTTTGCAAGATCTGATGATGAAAGTTTTGAAATAGATGAAGATGAATTTAGTGATGAATGTGTTGAATCTAAAAGAGTAAATTTACCAAGAACTGTAAATTTATCGAGAAGGAGATCAAGAAGGAGGAGGCCAAATAATCAGAAAATTATACATTATCCTACTACCAAAAAAATTGTATGGCAGTTGGGTATGGTCTTTGTAGATGTGAATGAATTTAGAAGAGCAGTTAGTAAATATGTTGTCCAGAAAAGAGTTCAAATAGAAAAGTGTGTGAATGAGCCAAAAAAAGTTACATGTAGGTGCAAGGAAGGTTGTCCATGGCTTTTGTTTGCATGTTTTGACAAAACAACAAATGATTTCATGATAAAGACTTACAATCCAAAGCATAGTTGTAACAACACAACTAGAAATTATTTGTGTAATGCAAAGTTCATATCTACACACTTTAGAAAAAGAATTAATGAGCATCCAAATATAAGATTTTTCAAGTTGTAAGAGTTGATAAGGAAAAAATTTAAAATTCATGTTGGCAAGACTATTGTTAGGAGGGCAAAAGCTAAAGTGTTGAAAGATATTATGGGTGATCATATTGTGGAATTTGACAAAATTCTTGGCTATAAAGATGAACTGTTGAGGACCAATCCAGGGAGCACTTGTGTTGTTAAACTTGGTGAACCTGATGCTCTTGGTAGGCCAGTATTTCAGAGCTTTTACATATGCTTTGATCCATTGAATGATGCATTCCAAAATTGTAGAAAGTGCATATGTTTAGATGGTTGTTTTCTTAAAGGAGTTTGTAGAGGACAATTGTTAGTTGATGTTGCTAAAGATGGTAATAACCAGATGCTGCTAATTGTTTGGGCAGTAGTTGAGTATGAAAAGAAAGAGACATGGACATGGTTTATCAAACTGTTGAAGGAAGATCTACGACTAGGAGATGGTGAAGATCTCACCCTGATTACAGATATGCAAAAGGTATGTGTACTATTTTATTTTGTATTTGTCTTTATCAATTTTCATGTATTTGTTATTATAACATATCTAGATCTATTACAGGGATTAATAGGAGCAATTCTAAATATTTTACATGTTGCTGAACATAGAATGTGTGCTAGACACATCTTAGCTAACTGGGCTAAGAACTGGAGAGGTTTTCAAAGAAGACAACAGTTTTGATCTATTGCAAAGAGTACATTTGAATCTCAATTGAGAAAAAATGTTGCAAAGATGAAGTTGCTTGGTCCAGAAAAAATGATGGATAATCTTATGTACTACAACATAGAGTACTGGTGTAAGGTTTACTTTAATACTCAAGTAAGATGTGATTATGTAGACAACAATATGTCTGAGTGCTTTAATGCATGGATCTTGGCTGCTAGACATTAGACAATTATTACTATGCTTGAAGAGATAAGAGTAAAGATGATGACAAGAATAGCCAAGTTAAGAGAGTTCACAAATACTTGGATGTGTGATTTTTCTCCAATGTCTTTGAAGGTACTACAAGAGAATATTGATAGGTCAATGAATTGTAATATTGAATTTAATGGAGTTGATGGGTTTGAAGTAAGAGAAGGACCATTTCAACACAATGTGGATCTTGGTAGGTGGACTTGTAGTTGTAGGGTATGGCAGTTAAAAGGCATACCATGTGCACATGTTGTAACTGTCATTTACTTTAAGAAATGTGAACTTGACTACATTGACAACTGCTATAGTAAAGCAACTTACTTGAGGACTTATGCCAATGTCCTTCAACCTGTCAAACATGGATATGTGGCCTGTATCTACTAACCCCACAGTTGCACTACCAGAAATTAAAGTATGCCTGGCAGGCCAGGTAAACTTAGAAAGAAGGAAGCTGGTGAGAGTAAAAAATTTGGAAAGCTACCTAGAACTGGACTTGCCATGACCTGTAGTAACTGTAATGTTAGAGGCCACAACAAGAGAGGATGTCCACAAAAGGTTGAGTCATCAACAAGAGAAGAACCATCAAATACAGACAAGGAAAATGGCAAAACTTCAGGTTTAGGCAGATCGAAGGTAACATCTTTAACTTTAATTTGGTATGTGATAGAGATCTCATATGTAATAACTACAATTATTTTTAACTATATTTATAGAAAGCACAAACAGAAGGTGAGCATTTTACAAAGAGGTTAACAGGAAGACCACTTGCAGCACCTAGTGCATCTCCAGGACCTGTAAAGAGGTGAAGAGAAAGACCAACTGCAGCACCTAGTGCATCTGCAGAACCTAGTACATTTGCAGCACCTAAAAAAGGTGCAAAAGAAAGATCACATGCAGCACCTAGTTCATATCCAGGACCTGCAAAGAGGTCAAGAGGAAGACCAACTGCAACACCTAGTACATCTGCAAAACCTAGTGCATTTGCAGCACCTACAAAAGGTGCAAAAGGAAGACCACCTGCAGCAGCTAGTGCACCCCCTACATGTCCATCACCTGCTAATTACCATGTTGGATATTCTACACCTGTTGATTACCAGTTAACTAATAGTAACAAAGTAAGAGGAAAGGGTAAGGGAAGCACAACCTCATACAAAAGGCAAGCAATCATTGAAATAGGCGTGTTTCAAGATGAAAATGGATTTAAAGCTCTTAATATTAGTGTTTTCTATTGATTCAATTATACTATTTTTTTATGTTTAACTACAAACTCACTCACTAATTATTTCATAATTTGAATAAAGCCTGGGATGTCAAGTTGTAATATCTTCTCTACTGGTACAATAAAGGTGACAAAATCTGTTGATGTTACTGGTGATATTGGTTGCAAACCAAGTACTGCACCCAAGTTGAAATGGAATGAAAAAGCAACAATCTCAATAAGAAAACTTCAAGAAATGAGCGAGGAACAAAGAAAAAAATCAAGAGGAAGTAGTTCAAACAATCCAATCTAGGAAATAATGATGTTGCAGTACTGTTTTAAGTAGGCATGAAAACATTTTCCATTTTGAATGATGATGTATTAGTATTGAACATCAAATTATGATTTTGTTTTTGGTTTTTGGTTTTTGGTTTTTGATTTTTGGTTGTAGTTTGACCTTATGTGAGGCCTGTTTTACAATCGATTATGTCTATTAAAGGCCTTTTATTTTACAAATGGTGTTATGTTTATTCAATTTCTCCTTTATTTGTTGTAATATAGACACATATCAACTATTTTATCCAAAAAAAATTATGATATTGATATACAAAATTTCTCATATTACATATGACAACCAAAAGAGAGTTTCAACTCCTTTCACTACTCATTATTGACTACTCACATACGTTATGGCAATTCAATTAGTTCGATACTTGAATGAACCCTACTTTGAAATAAGTTGTTGATGAACAAGGCAACAACACAAATCAAAATACACAAAATGACCTTCCAATCAAACGTACGCCATTTCAACTTTCTTCGTTTGAACCTCTTCTCTACTGTCAAATTATCAATCAGAACTTGTTGCTCATTGATTTGAATTTGTCTCCTCCAAACTTCATCTTCCAACTCTTTGATTTTGTTCACCAATTTTGGGAGGATAAATTGGGATCTTGGATCAATTTCTTCTCTGTCTCTCCATTGGAAAAAATTACAATTGTTCGACTGAAAAAATAAAAACAATATATTAACGTTATTAACATTCACATCAGTTAAAACCAACAAAATCAAACAACTGAAGAAAAGTCACATACACCATAGTATGGGAAAGACCAAAATCGTCTTCCGGGATTCGTCTTCGACCAAGAAGTCTGCATATGCAACAAACTTCCATGTTTGCATCGTACTATGATTTTGAGCATTGAGTCTGATTCTTCCATGCATAGCTTATTCAATTTTGCATTTGACATTACTAACCCTAATAACACAAAGTGGGGGAAAAAATCAAACTGTCGAATTGGGGAATTGTTAAATATGAAATTTGAGAAAATTGCAAACCCTAAATTCAAACTTAGTTGGAGATCAAGATACAACAACTAAATTCAAGCTTTGAAAATGGTGGATGAAGAACAAAGAAGAGAGGTTTTGTTCAAGAACAAAAGAGATGGAGATAAATGAATTGGGAAAAGAATAAAAAATAAATGTATGGTTAAATAAAGAGTAAAGTTACCGTTGGGAGGCTTATTTGGACTCCACATGGACATTTTATTACGTTCTTACGCGCCTCACGGAGGTGAGTTCATTTATGTGGACACATCAGCGTCTGAGGGTGAACTAATATAAAAAAAATAAAAAAATTAGGAGGGTAATAGGACCCTCGCAAAGATTAAGTGTGTAGTTGGAAATATGGCTAAAGCTTGAGGGGGCATTTGACCCTTTTCTCAAAAGTATTCATTACTTTTCTCTCAACAAAAAATTTAGTATTGTTTACTGATTTGGCTCATCACTTTAATTATATAAACCAAGTAATTTATCATCAACAATTTTATTGTTTGGTCACTCTACTTTGTGTGTCCTTGAACCATTTATACAAATTCAATTGTTACTTTAAGTTGTGGACTTAAGGGTAAAAAGTTTGGCAACCAACATGGGGACAGGAGAATTACATTATTGTTTTGACTTATTGTTTAATCTTTTCCAAGTTGTTTTAATTTGTTTTGTGAAAAAGACCATCATCATATCTCAATTTGAAGGAAACAATCAGTTGGATGGCAATCGAGTAGTTAGGAAAGAGCTTGTAGCTGCAATTTTTTTTGGTAAACAAGATGATATATTACAATTTATTTAATTATATGCATCAATACATGTAATTGGTCGAGCATGGCTCCTTTTAGTAATGTTTGGGGCAGGGGTTTGGGTTACATATACACATTCCATAGTAGAATTAAATGTGGTCATTTTAGCCTAACATAGAGAGTTCTTACTTTGTCTACTTCTATTTTACTAGATACAATCAATGAAAGAAAAATAAAGAATTGTCCAAAGCACAACGGAGTTAGCTTCCTTCAATTTAGACCCTCCTTAGCCAAGGTATGTGCCACTCGATTTTCTTGCCTAAATATATGTTGCATCGGAGGATTTTTAAGTTTGAGTAGCAAATTCCCTACAGTCAGTCAAAATTTAGAGTAAGATGGAGATCATTTGCCAGTCTACACTAATTTCAAGTAGTGTTAGGCTGTAGGTTAGTGTAATAGTTAAACCTTTATGCTTCTCAATGACAAAGACGAACACTACGATGCTAACACACACATCTTTTATAAGATAAAAAAAAAATCATTCTCATTATTTGTTACAATTATAATTTTATATTGTCACCTTCGATTTTATTTTTAAAAAATGAAAATAATCAGTTTGATTTGTAGGAGCCACCTTTAGCTTGTATGAATATCTCATTCATTTATAAAATCATTGACACTCGTAGGAGACACCTTCTTCCTCTTGTATAAATACTAATTAAATTACTATGAAAGTATTTTGGAGAAAAACAATCGGGATTGGGGAGAGGTTGGAGTTCGGGGGTGGGAGGTGGTGGAGAAGATGATTTGACTGTGGGAGGGATAGGGGATTGTGGAATGCGGAGATGACAATCTGATGGGGCAGGGGTTGAGGAGCGGAGGTGGGGGTGATCTAGAAGACAACATAGGATAGGTTGTTTAAAAAATATATTTGGATAAAAATTACCACGTGTCATTGAGTCATTGGCTTCTCTTTTTTTCTATTCAAAATTCATCATTTAAAAATTATTTTCAATATATATACCACATGTCTTTGTTTAATTCATCATTTTGACATGTCATGTGTTACACACACCTTACACATTTGGCTCATTATAAAAAAAAGTGTCAAAATGACACACCAAAACATGACATGAGGTGTCTAAAATGAACAAAGCCTAGTTGAAATATCTAAGTGAAAATTAATGTCAACTTTAAGAGGTCACCGATGGGTTAGTGCCAACTTTAGGAGGCTACGGATGGATTAGGCCAAAAATAAATCCACTTTTATGAAGAAAAAAAAACACATACAATATTGAAACAAATAAAAACATTGAAGGATAATTAATAAAAGAAAATATGCATAAGTACCCCCTAGCCTATGCCCAAAATCTCTGAGACACACCTAACATTTACTAAGGTCCTATTTCCTTCCGAACTTATTTTATATATAATTTTCTACCCCTTTTCGGCCTACGTGGCACTATCCTTGAAAAAATTATCAACACACGCTGGGCCCACAAGATAGTGCCACGTAGGTCTAAAAGGGGTAGAAAATTATATATAAAATAAGTTCGGAGGGTAATAGGACCTTAGTAAAGGTTAGGTGTGTCTCAGGCATTTTGGGCATAGGCTGGGGGATATTTATGCATTTTCCCTTAATAAAACGATCCATGTATTTATTGGTTGGAAATAATTTATCTTAGATTTCCAAAACATTACACGGAACCAATATAATATTATAAAAAGTTATCTTTATTCTTATATGAAATTGTGGAAAAGAAAAATGAATGCATAGTACTATTATATAGAGCTCTAAGTTGGCATAAACCAATATTCCAAGGACAGAAACTACTATTTTCCCTTCATATATGAAAGTATTATTTACAGTCATACCAACTCATTACATATTGGTAGAAAACACATTCATTTTCACTAACTCACTACATTTTTTCACCACACTTTTCTGGAGTTATTAGTGCTTTCTCCGTCTTTGCCCAAACACATCTATAAAATCATGAAGTACTAATCAATTATAAGTTTCGAAATCCCAAACAGACTATAGACATTGATATGAGCAACAAAACTACTTTCAAAGAGATCATAAAGAACAACAAAGAAAAGTGAGAAATTACACCAATCTAAAGGTGGAAACAAATATAGTTCTAAAATAATAATCTTCCATAATCTTTAAGTCTGTACATAACCAATGATTGCGATCAGCAACAAGACCTTCCTCACGTATTATAGTATGTATGCTTTTCATGTTGCCTTTTAGCGGAAAATGGACTTAATAGATAAATAAGGGATAGGCAAGAACATGATCTTGAACTCTAGAGAACAGACAGAAAGAAGTTCATTTGGGTGATAGGGATAGCTTATAGAGGGGTGGTCTTACTACAACAAATGAAGCCAAAGTTCCCTTTGTTCGGTATATGTGGAAGTTCTTTATTTTCTAATAGCATAAAGAATCTCGATAGAGTACATAAGCGGTCGCTCAAACTTGTCTGTTTTATTTATTTAGATACTTGAACTAAAAGTTATACCTATCGAGCTAATAATGTCATTCAAGTGACAACCTTAAAATTTTCAGTTTCTATGAAATTGATGACTCCTAATTTTACATGTTATTTTATCAAGGTACCAAAAATGTTTTTTTTACAATTATGAGGCCGGTCTCTTCATAGTCGTTTTAACAAGTGTATGTTTTTCATTGTGATATTTCATCTAATAAGATTACTAAATTTTTCACAACTGAAAAGACATCATATTACATAAAATTGAGATTAAGCTTTTCTAAAATTGTAACATATATTCATTTTCCTCAATAATGCTCATTCCCTTGTAAGAACATGCACAAAATAAGGACGAATACAAATAAAAAAATCGAGGTTTAAATTTAAATGCATTCATTTTTTCTTATATATAATGTGCAGCAACAAATAGCCAACTGATTGAGTATAGTTGACAAAGAGGTACTCAAGTTGTTCACATGCATCTTTAATAATTAGACTTGGTGAGGGAGAATGAGCATAATTACAACTCCATTTGAAGTGCCCTTGGAAAAAAGTTCTTGTATAATATAATGTAGTAAGCATGCCAACATTGCTAGGAGAAGGAAGGTAAGAGATCGATTACAATTTATACAGTGAGTTGACTAACCTTTTTTCATGGTGCCAACAAATTTCATTGATACCGCTCTGTACATGGGGCTTCTAATTAATTTCATATCTTCAGCATCGTTGATTTGATTGTTAATCTATACAATAGAAGAAGAAAGAACAGATTAACATCCGACATTAAGAATTTTATTGAGGAGGGAAAAAGAGAGAATGAGAAATCTTATTCATTATCAATTTTTATTAATAAATAAGTATACAACACATAATACACAGAATACACACAACTTAAAAAAATAATCAAAAAAAGCAATACTTGTGGGGTAAGTTCACGTACTTAGGAATTAGGATGAGGTTACATTTTTATCCCTATTTTTGAACATTTTTTCGCTACAATATATGTTTGGTTATTAGATAATGAAATATGTTAAAAGAATGACAAAAGTCCCACATTGGTGGTTAATGAGATGGGTGGATTCTTTATAAGGCTTGGGCAATTCTCCTCCCTTTGAGTTAGCTTTTGGGGTGTGAGTTAGGTCTAAGACCTAATTTAACATGGTATCATAGCAGGGTCCGTCTCACCCGATGTTGGGGGCCCCAAAATCAAAATTGCCTACGCACTGGGCGTGAGGTGGGGTGTTAAAGGACGACAGACAATCCTCTTTCCTTTGAGTTAGCTTTTAGGGTGTGAGTTAGGCCTAATACCTAATTTAACAAAATAAATAGATGGAATTTTTCATTTTTGTAGTATTCCCTCATAATATATATATATATATTGTTTATTATAAAGTTAGGAACTCGTCATTATTTAACTAATAAATAAATATGGTTTTACAAAGTAAAATACTATATACGGAAGCTATCATAAGCATGGGCGGATCTACATGGATCCAAGGGGGTTCATCGTTGGAAAAATTACACGGTATATATAGGATCAATTTTTCGATTTGTATGTATATACCAAGTGATGAACCCCCTGAACATAAGCTAAGGGCTTGATTCAGTGGTAAAGGGGGTTCAAGAATTCGCAAAATAAGTGTTGCGTTGCGCGTTCGACTCCATGTAACAGCGTTTTTTCCCCATAGTTTCAATTGATTTTCATTTTTAATTTCTCTAAATAAATGAAAAATCGGTTTTGTTTGAAAACCTATTGGGATTTAGAATATTTTATTAGATATTACAAAATAAATTTATTTTCTATTTTTATAAAATTAAGTAAAACTTATAATGTTTTTTAAGTTTTCATAATTAAAATTAAAAATACATTCTCTCATACTCATTTTAAGTCAAACATTTAATTTATATTTGATTAAGGAATAATATAATTATAAGTAAGATTAAATAAATAAGAGTAATCATTTAAAATTTATAAATAAATACGATTGTCGCGATATTTTCAATCTTGATAATTATTTTCTCGACACTAATTTTATTGCTACAATATGAACAGATTCAGAAGTATTCCTTAGTTAGTTTCGAAAATTGAATAACGTTTATATACAACAATGACAAAGACAAGATCCATAAATATATTTTTTAAAAATATATTTTTTCATACTTATTTTAATGTTATGTCAAACATATACTTACTCGATTTTATTGTTTGTGTTGAGGTAGAGTTGAATTTTTTTTAGTTGCTTATATCTGATCCGACCCATTTATATTTGACCCGACCTACCCTCCCCGCTTATATGAATACTATAAGTGTGCTTACTTGTCTTTTTGAACCCCTTGATGGAAATCCTATCTCCGCCACTGATCATAAGTCATAATGATTGCAACAATCAACGTGGAATCTTCAATTGCATGTGCTTTTAATTATAGATAATGACCGGGGTCCAAAATTTTGGCGAAGGATATACTAATTTCTTATTTATTAGGTTGAGAATATATACAATTAAATATATATTCATAATAATTAAACATTTAGTTTTTGTTCATGACATAATTTTTCGATGATGGATGTGTATCATACCATCCTTTCTAGGTGGCTTCGTCCATGAATAAGGAGTAGCATTAATTTATATTGAGAAAAGGGTCAAAATGCCCTTAAACTATGTGAAAGGAACAAAAATGCCCTCTGTTTGTAGTTTGGTCCAAAAATGTCCTTTCCGTCAATACTTTGGTCCAAAAATGCCCTTATTGTTATTTTGGGTAAAAAATGCTCATTTTTTCAAATAAATATATTATTTATTTTCTTTTCAACATATTCTATTTCTAATAATAATTTTTAAATTAGCAAATGTTTATCTTACTTCAATTCAAGAAAAAATTAAAAATGAAAATATTTCTTATTTTATTATAATTATATTTTATCATTATATAAATATAAATTAATGATGGATATACTATGTTCTTATATATATGACATATATTATCTGTCGAAAGGGTTCATGAAGTTATTCTATTTTAATTGATAAGATGAGATTAACAAGAAAAAAAATATTTCCTACATTTTTATTTTTTAAAGTGATTTTAAAAGAAAAAAAACAAGAACATGGTTCTTATATAATAATTTAATTAAGAAGAAAATGTGTTTAAAAAGAAAAAAATAATATACTTATTCGGAAAAGGACTTTTTTGACCCATTTAGTAACTATAGGGGAATTTCTGGACCAAAGTATTGACTACAAGGACATTTTTGAACCAAAGTATTAACTTCAAGGGTATTTTTGAGCCAAATTATAAACAGAGGACATTTTTGTTCCTTTTACATAGTTTAAGGGTATTTTTGACCCTTTTCCCATTTATATTTACAGAGTTATATATAGTCAATCATTTATTTTTCTCCATGAGTCGTAACTCAAAACAATTCCCAATTCTTTAAGAAACAGCTTAAAGAAGATACAAAACAAAGGGACCTACTATTACCAAATTCAAAGAAAAGCAAGTGTGGTATGTTCATTTTCAATTAGTTATGTACATGATTATTTGTCTATATTACAAGTTAGGAATAATCACTTATTTAAATTAATTTTAAAAAATAGAGTACAACTAAGCAAGCTATATATATTGAAATTCCTGCAACAACAATCAACGTGAATTGTCAATTTCATGTGCTTTTCATAATATAATAATGATATATGATACTAGCATCTTTATAGCCATCGTTTATCTTTGTCAGCGTGTCTTATCTCAAAACTATTTCCAATTTTTTGGGAATTCTTATAAAAGACCAATCCTCCACCTAGCTAAGAGTTGTCACATTTTATCTAAAAGTCCCAAAAGATAAAGGGTACACTTCTTTTTTTCCCTTCCCCCCCCCCCCCCCCCCTCCCCCCCCCCCTTTTTTTAGGGAGCTAAGAGTCGTTTTAATGAATAATAGAGGAGGGTGAAGGCAGGGAAATCATTTGAATCTTGTTTATCGAAAAATTATACTATATCTTTAATCAGAGAAAACACTTTATCACAATAATTATGCTTCACTCTCAAATTACAATAACTATTCTATTCAGATAAGGGGTGGAGCTTAGATCAAATACGAGTTAGGCATTCAATCAAATTATTCAGTAGCTTCGGTCCAAATCCTATATTTATTTTTAAAAATCTATGGAATATGTACAAATGATTAGCTTAAAACCCAATAACTCAAATGAACTAAAATCATAAAGTCATAAATTTCAAATTCTAATTCCACCAACCAGGGGAAATGCTTGTGTGTAGTTTATTTTATTATTGTAAGTGGTGAAGCCACAAACCCTTGGTTAGAATTTGATAAGTAGGATTGACCAATGCTGAGTAAGATGATGAAAATGTGGCCCAAAAATGGTTATATAAGTTTGCTATCTCTAATTTTTTAAATAAATGGTGTGCCAAACGTAGAAGTTATCCAAAGCTCTACTCTCTTTCATTCTTTATTTTTGTCTCTATTCTTATCCTTTTTTGTGGTTTTCATTTGATGGAATTTCCGTGAGGACATCTTTTATTTTTGTGGTTTACTCTTATCACGTTTGCCTTGTTGGCTTTATTTTCAATGACAATTTTGCTATTATAAGAGCAAATATCACATTTCTCTACTCCTTGATGATACTTCTCAAGTCTTGAATTCTACTTATAAGGTACACTTTCTCTCTTTCTCTTTTTTATATGTGCTAATTAAAAGACCATAGAAATTTTGAATAATCTAATCATATAAAAAATAACTACGTACATATCACTTTTATATCTTGGGAGAACTTGAACTAATCATGTCATGTCATGTCATTTAGCTTTCTCATATTGGGATAGTAAATTCATATTCTTAGGCAAAAGCTAAGTAGTTGCATATACTAATGGAATAGTAGGAGTTTAAGATCAAACAAATTTGTTATCTTTTTTGGTGTGTGGAATATAATGTGGGGTATTGCATATTACTATATATATGATATTGTTAACCAATGTATATGATAAGTGGCTGAATTATATTCCAGGAATATTATTGAGGATTAATTCTTATTAATTATGGCTGGAAAATTAAGGAAATGCATGCTAATGTGTTGTTCAAGAAAGTCTCTCAATCAGGTTAGTTATACATCGATATCTTTATCATTTTATATTTTAGTGTCTTTATTTTGAGTCAAATAATGAACTATGAACTATAGTTGGTAAATATGTGATACACTATATATATATATATATATATATATATATTAAATATAATACCCTTATGTTTCTGACTCTGTTAGTTCCGACCAAAAAAAGAAAGAAAAAAAATTCTGAAAAAACTACGACAATAATATACATAGTGTAATCTCACAAGTGGGGTCTGGAGAAGGTGATGTGGCCGACGCAGACCTTGCATCTACCTTGTGAGGATAGAAAAGCTAAATCTGGAAGCGAACTACTTAAGAATTTACAAGTATTACTAAAATACTATAAAGGGAAATCCATAAAATAAACTTCCCTCTGTCACAAAATGTTCTTGGTATATTTTTTCTTTTCGAGATTCAAAAAATTCAAATTATACTGAATTAGTTTAGTCTAGCTTCTATAAAAAAAATTGTTAAAATGATTCTAGTATAAAGGAAAAGTATACAATATATTAAGGCGGAGAGGATAATGTAGAATGAGTGTTTAGATGAGAGGGAGTTGTTCGGATGGTAACCACCCCGCACTTTTAATCTGAAGGTTGTGAGTTATCAGCTCGACTCTAGTTTTCTTTTGTCAAGTCTTTCTCATTTGGGCCTCTTATCATATGTTCATAGTTTGGATACTAGCCACATTGTTCGATTCTATCTAATCACCATATAATAAAGGTCAATAATGGAAATAACTTGCAAATTTTAGGTTGAATCATGATATAAATTACGAAATAAGATTAATACCTTTTCGATATTCTCGTTTTAATTTTTCATTCTGTTGAAATTTTCCCGCATAGAACACTTCAAAATTTAATAACAAAAAACCAAGGGAAAATAGGTGTATACTTTTACACCTTATAGTTGTCCATTAAAAAAATAATTATAGACAATATAAAAACATACATATTTTATGTATAATTACTGTATATTTTTATATAATATAGGCTAGCTACCGTAAAATCGGCCTGTTTTAAAGTTGTTACTTCAATCCGATCAACAAGCCCAAACTTCTTTAATGAACCACGTTTTGATCATTTTAAATGCAACTTTTATAGGTCCAAAGGCCCAACAAGCCCAAAACTCAAAAGTTTGTTAGATTGCTCCAACTAGGGCTGTTCATGGTTATGGTTAAAAAATCAAATCGAACCGCAATCCGAATCAAATCGATTAAAAAAATTGATATTTGGTTTGATTTGGTTAGGTTTGATTTTAAATTTTGAAAAACCGATACTATTTGGTTTGGGTTTGATTTTTCTAAAAAATAACTGCAAAAATAACCAAATCGAACCGATAAATTATATATATAAATTTTATAATTATTTATATATCATTCATAAATAAATATTAATATTTTGTTAAATTTTAAGTAACTTAGGTCTTTAACTTTACCATTTTCTCAAGCCCAACACTTAAATTTTAGTCCATCTATTACAATCATAAGTCCAAGTCCATTAAAATTCATTACTTTAGTCTTTACCTATCATACCTTTCATAAGATAGTTACACCTTCTCTTAATTGAATCACTTTGTTCGTGTAATGATAACTTTAGTATTGTTTAATTGGCTAATTGAACCGACAATAGTTTTTCGGTGGATTGCTCATGTACTAGGTGTTTGTGTCTGTCAAGATACGCATGTCCTAAAAAATTTATTACTTTCAAACCGAAAAAACCAGAAAAACTTAACCAAACCGTCAATAACCAAACCGACGGTTATATTTTTCCTTTGGTTTGGTTTGGTTTGGTTTTAGATATTTAAAAAATCGACTAGATTGGTTTGGTTTTGATTTTAACCAATAACCGATCCAAACCGAACCACAAACACCCCTAGCTCCAACCCAAACCCCTACCCACCCACCCCAAACACCCACACCCCTTTTTTCTAGGAAATTTCACTTAATAATTTTGAAAATAAGTGATTTTACACTACATCAAAAATGATCATTAGTGACAATTAATTAACGGCAATAGCTTAATTACAGCTAAATATGTATTTTTAGCGGCAATTAGCACTCTTTGTATATGTCCCTAAAGCCTTTAGCGACATGGTTCTAATGGAACTTAACTAAATGCCGGTAAAGACTTTAACACTTTTTATTAATGTCTATATTTATTATCGCTGAAAGTTGTTTTTGTTGTAGTGTTAAACTTTATCATAAAATATCATATTCAAAAGTCAAAAGTGGTATTCATTTTTGCAAAATTTGTCAAACTTAAAATTATGTTCTCGTGGTCCCAGATTAAAAGTTTAAGATTACTTACTTATAAGATCATCTTTGTAAGAAAAAATTTGGGAGCAAGGATTGTCCAATTAAATTGTAGTTGTCTAAGTGATAACAAAAATTCAAATTCATAATGCTACAATTTGAAAATACTATTTCTCTTCAAATTTACATGAAAGTGTTTGATTATCATAAAAAGAAATACAGATTTATCAAATTTATGATTAAAATACATATCATTTAATTATAAAATCATATCATTAAAATTATAAATTATTTTTAATATACAAACATATTTTCTTGAAACATACTGAAAAGATAGTATCGTAATATAAAATGTATAGAAAAACTACTATTTTTGGTGATAGGGTTTTGTTTAGAACACTTTGTTTGCTACATAAGGTTGGTAAATGTTAGGGGTGGAAAATTTAAGCCAAACCTATACGATCCATTTAATTTGTTCAAATTTTAATTAATTTGATATGGACAAGATTATAAACGAATTAAATTTTGGTATAATTCATCTTAATTCATTATAAAAGTTAGCTCAAAGTCAGTTCAAATTATTATAATTAAAAACTTAAAATATTATTAAATAAACATAAAAAAAACTTTTGGTTGATTCCTCAAATGTCATTTGTGCGTGCCACATCAATCGGAACAAAGGAGTAAAGGTATATCCAATAATTATATGTATGTTACAAAATTAAAATATAAAAAATAACATATACTAGTCATGTTGATACGAGCCCTGTGTCTAGTATTCCCTCTATCTTTAATTATTTGTCAACTTTTAAAATGATACACTTATTAAGAAAACAATTATTGAGTTTGTTATTTTACCCATATTAATTATGAAGTAGATGGATTAAAGATTTAAGATATTCAAGAAATTGTACCTTTTTCAAAGTAATTAATTGAGAGTATAATAGGTAATATTATTTTGTTATTTCTTGATTTGTCAAAATAGACAAGTAATTAATGACAACTATAAAAAGAAAAGTTGGCAAGTAATTAAGGACGGAGAGAGTATATATTAAAAGAAGTAATGTATAGGAGAGCTCACTAGAATAGAAACAAACCAATAAAGAAGGGTGTCACGTCACAAACCATTTGTGGTGATGAAAGTTATATAAAATGGTAAGGTTGAAAATTGGGAAATGGCCTTTTCGACTTTCTTAAGAGCATTTCCTTATAGTCAGTCCTCTTTAACCTTTCCAATTTCGAAAGAATAATTTGGGATATTAATGCTTTTGTTTTGGAATTCAGTTTGGAGTTTGGTCATATATAGATTTGATAGGATAAGGATTACGTACAAAGTTATTAATCTTTCTGTTTCAAAATAATTCCATATTTGGATACAAACAAATAGGAAGTAACTAATTTTTCATCATTTCTAAGAAAAATGTTTCAATTTGCATATGAATTTTGTGAAGTGGTTCTAATTTATCTATCATTTCCTTTATAAAAAAAGTGAGTCAGTTTTTATTCTTCTTGACTTATCACAAAAGTTTTTCAATATGTGTACTTCTTTTTCTTTATTTTTTAATAAGGGATAATGCATAAGTACCCCCTAGACTATGACCGAAATCCCAGAGACACACCTAAACTTAACTAGAGTCCTATTACCCCCCTGAACTCATTTTTTTTGTATTTTTGTGCACCTTTTGTGCTGATGTGGCACGTTCAGCCACCCAAG
>JAJOOS010011914.1:0-39002 GCA_029582725.1 Solanum chiquidenum
TTGAATGCAATGAATGACTATGTGGCTTGTATAAGACCCCTTCGGGGTTGAATACGCCATGTTACGACTAGGGGGTACTCTCGGGTCGTGACATCATCGATACACTAACAATTGTTCATACAGGATTTCTAAATCCGAAATCTGGACAGAACTTGTCCTATGTTGCGTCCCATATTTCGAATCCATAACAACTAAATTAAAGTTTGACATAAACATAAGAGTTGTAGGTATACGAATTAGATTTCAAAATCATATTTATTCACTGTAAACTAAGTTCTATAGAAAGACATATGCATAAACTACCAAACACTACCCAACTTAGAAACAGATTTCGTCACTTACCAAAAAGAAGTGTATGACTCGAATTCCAGCCAAAAGGACCAAGGTTTTCTCTTGTGATTTTGAATAACAAATGGTTAGATAATGTTCTAAGGTTCTTAGACTTCAGGTGAGACAAATTTTACTAGAACATGTGTCAAAATATAGTCTCAAAAGTGAGGCTAGTCACATGTACAGCTGCCTCCAAAAGGTGGCTGCCCAAAATGCATACATATATACCTATATGTATAACCCTCACCTCCCTTTCAAGTTGTACATAATTCTAATTAGAATATTACGTAAATACCCCAATACAATCCCTTAAATTACGATCATAATTATGTTAAGCAAGATTGCAAATATCACAAAATTTCAAGTTCCCAAAATGAGAATAAATATATTGTAGTAATTAAGCAATGGTGTATCCACATGCGAAAGTTGGTCTAGTATTTAGGGACGTTACAATTCACATTCATTATGTCATTACACATTCCTTACACAAGAGAGGATGCCTAAGCCTACCAACTCTAGGTACTTCAATCACTATGTAACATCTCACAATTTGAAATAACTAAGAATAAACAAATAATTGGAAATATTTATTTTTGGAAACAATGAAAATCTGGAAATTTTGTCAAGTTAGAATAAGTTGAGTTTTGGTCAACTTCAAACGGCCATAAATTCTAACTCAGGATAAGTTGGGTGTACTTCCAGATATGGTAAGAAAGCTCTTGGAATGATCTTTCCAACACCGCTGAGTTTACGCGATTCCGAGTTTGTATGAGTGAGATATGCTCTTTGGAAGTTGGGATGTTTGATTAAGGAAAGTCCAATCCGGATTTTGGAAGGGTATTTTAGTCTTTTCCTTATCCAATTAATTAAATTCATTTTAGTGAATTAATTAAGGGTCTAAACTGAACTTGGTCAGTTTACGCTTTTGGAATTTGAGTTAGGGTTTTGAGAGAAGAGAAAAGAAGAGGAGAAAGGAGAAGAAAGAAAGATTCGTCAAGTTTAGCTTGTGGATTTCACCAAGGGGTGATCCTAAAAGAGTTAGAATTGATGTTTTTGAATTGTGTTCTTGAGATTGCTTCCATCCTTGAACTTATATGTAATTGATGGGTTTTCTTGAGACGTTTTAGTGATGTTAAGAGTTGTTTCAAGTTAGATTCTAGTGTACATGTTTTGGGTATCTGAATCTAAGAAGATATAGAGAAAAAGAATCGATTAAAATCGATTTAGGATCAGAAATCGAGTTGAAAAATTCATCAGACGCACCTGGGGAGGGGATGGCGCGGCGCGCCACATATGCGCCAGAAGGGCTGGGGAGGCATGCCAGCAATGTGCCATTTAGGAGCCCGAGTAGTTTGGGGTTGGCGCGGCGCGCCAGGGACGCGCCCGGATCATCGTTTTTCACCAGATTTTCGTCGTTTAGCCAATTTAAGTCCTTCTAAAGTGTACTAACACTTTCCATTAATTCTAACTACTCTAAATGACTTATAAACATCTAGAAATCATCCAGAAACATGAATCATTACCTTGAATCCATAATTTCAAATTCAAGGAAAGTTAAGAGACAAGTCTAGGAAATTCTTCGAGTCTTTTGCAAATGCTTTTAACTTTGTTTTAAAGACTTAAAGTTCAAGTTGAGTAAAGAGTAAAGAGTAAGGATTGAAGTTCATTTCTTCAAAAGTATATGGGGACTATGTATTCCAAAGGGTTTAAATTGTTTTCACATTTAAACAAGAAAGGAAACCTTGATTTTCAAAGAGCCTTTGGGCTAGTTTTTTCAGTAAAGAGTAAACGCTTTCATAATTAAGCAAGATAGGAAACCTTGATTTCCAAGATAGCCTTTGATCTAAGTTTTGAGCAATTATCTCAAATAACATAAGAGTTAGTATCATATTTTGGGAGTAGTATTGAGCACCGATATGGGGAGAGTTCTGACAACTCACAGCCCTCATAAACCATGTAGCCATCACTTTTTAGATGATTCCTTTAGTGTTTTTTAGCATAGACTAGTTGATCCACTTAGTAGTTCAGGTTCTATACCCCCGACAAGGTATAGGACGGCCTTGGCAGCGTGAGGCAAATTGTTGTATTATCACTATAGCTCTTAAGTGATGGTTGTCAATTAGAGAAACTTCCACATAAGTAATTGTATTCTTATATACACAATTTATTGTATTTTTACATACATCTCAGAGTTATATGTATCATTGCATACACACAGAGTTGACATCATGTTTTAAATAGTTTTTCTTTATATTGCACTTGTTTTAAACTGCTTTATATTGAAATGAGTTCAGTTATGTTGAGTTGAGTTGAGCCAGGTAAGTTCTTCAGATTTCTTTCAAGCCTTGTGTTTAGCATTCCAACTCGCATACTCATACATTCAATGTACTGATGCCAGTTGGCATGCATCTTATCATGATGTAGACACGAGTAACTAGGATCGGCATCCAGCGCATCATTGATCCAGTGAGCACTCCAAAGTCAGTTGGTGAGCCTCATTGTATTCCGGAGGACTCCTTTTTATTGCTTTCAGTTATTTTTATTAGTTCAGTAGGATGTCGTGGGGTTTGTCCCGACATCCATCTCAGTTATTTTAGAGGCTTCATAAACAGTCAGATGTTAGTTCTTTAGTCTTTTCATTGTCACTTCATATGTTAAGACTTGAGTTGTCATTTTGGCCAAATTGAATGTTTGACTTTTAAGCATTCTCAGTATTCTATTATTCAAATGAGTATAGTTTTTTTATCATTATAAATATACATAGAGTCTTCAGCTGAGTAAGTAAGCCAGGCCAAGGGTTCGCTTGGGGCCAGCAATGGTTCTTGAGTGCCAGCCACGTCCGGGGTATAGGCTCGGAGCGTGACACACTAGTTCATTCATTCATTCAAGAAGAGGATGCCTAAGCCTACCAATTCAAGATACATTCATTTACATTACTTTTTATTTATACAAGAAGAGGATGCCCAAGCCTACCAATTCAAGATGCAACATTATATAGAAAAAACCCTTCACATTCTTTCATCATCATTCATGAGTGCATAATTGAGAATAAGCTTTCAATCATAACACAATTGCATTCTAAATAAGATCATAACACTTTCATTGAGATCACACACATATACTTTACATCATAATCATATATAGATCCTTCATATATAGGGGTACAAGGAAGATATCCATCTATTCAATACCACAATATACACAATAATTAAACACATCCACATTTCGAGTGGATCAATAGCTCATGCACAATTCTACTTCAACATGTAATTTGATCATAACTTGCCCTTCAAGTGTCATGCTTCCAATTTATCAACACACACTACAATTGATATAATAATCATGGATATTAACTCAATTGTATAACTAAAACATCAAAAATTCAACATACTTTCATAATCATTCAATTTCCAATCACAAATCACAACTTAGGGTTTTAGGGTAAACATGGGTTCATAGAAGAAATTGACCATAATTCATCAATAATTCAACGATCCATTCATAATTCATCATATAAAAGACTTTAAAATCGTTTTGGAATTGAACCCATGCATAGATTGAAAACTAGGGTTTTTGGGGAAACTTGGAGATTTGAAAACATCTTTGAAATTGGCTCCTTGAAAGAAACTAAGTCAAGGATGAAAACCACCATACCTTTAGGAATAAATCCACATGAAATTGAAGAATAAAGCTTCCCCCTTGACCCTTAGACTTGACCTTGACCTTGACCTTGCTCTTCAATGTAGTTTCTAGAGAGAGGATTTTTGGAGAGGAGGGAAGGTTTATAATTTGGGTTTTGAAATAATGAATTGAAAAGGTGTTTTAATACTTTAAAAACTCTTAAAATACTTTATATAAAAAATAATAATTGTCCCCCAACTTAACTAAACTTAAAATGAATTTACCAAACCACCCCCACTTAGGTCGAACCAAGACAACAAACCAGTCATGACTCACAAAACCCCATCCACGGACCGTGGGTGGGTCCACGAGCCGTACTGGCAGTCTGTGGTTTGAAGTTGTGGGTTTCCATTTGGGACCTTTACCCACGGAGGCCATCCACGGGGCGTGGATGGACCTACGGGGCGTAGGTCCCATCCGTAGCTCACCATATCCTGGGCAGATTTTTGGTTTCTTGGGGTCTTGGGGGTTAGGCTTTAGGGTCCTCCTCAAGGACCCCTTGGGTGGTCCTTGGGGAGTCGTACCTTGACGTTTAACCCCTAAACCCCTCAACCTAAGCTCGGGACATCACTTTACAACTCATAACCCCAACTCAAACTCAAAACTAAACTCGTTAGGCTCTAGTTTCACCTATTCATTTTACGGGTCGTTACAAAAACAAAAAAATCATCATCATGTACCAAAAAAAATCAAGTCTGAATGACACAAAAAAATTAGAATTACACCAAACTAATTAAAACGATCAATTTCACCAAATCACTTACCAAAACACATAATCAGTAAATATGATTTCTATTCTAAACCCCTAAACCATACATAACTAACCATAGAATTAAAAAAATAATAATCAAAACACGGAATTGGTGAATAACAACAACAACCTATTTTCACCATTAATTAAACGACTCATTATTGACAAAAATTAATTTTTAACTTTTTTTTCCGATTGTAACACAAAAAACCCATATCAAACATGCTATACTACAACATAATCATCATGATTTTTCAATAAGAAAAATCACGTAAAAACACAAATTAATTATTGAATTATCAATAATACCTGACGCGTCCCAACGTCATTTATGTTGAATCAGGATTGAATAATTGATGGTATCCATGATTGAACAATCGATCAAAATGAGTAGAAAGAGAGTTTTATTTTTGTTAAGAAACCTTTTATTTATAGAGAGAATATATATATCCAATTTGAGTAAATCATGGAAGGTAAAAGATTTGAGAAAAAAAGGAAAAAGTAGAAATCGTAGAGCACTAATTAAACGTTTTTTTTAATATTATATATATTTTTTAATATTAAAACCTAACTTTGAAAAAAAACTATTGTTATCTAGGCGGAAAAAAAAGCTATTGCTATATAGTGATAATTAAGGTAATTAATTTGTATATTTAATCTTTTTTCCCGCAATTAAATCAAATACTTAGAAAATGAAGGTCTTAGCTATTGATAATTAAACATATGCATTAATAATAAATAATGTGATATTAATTGTATAAGTATTGTGCATACAATATGTATATACAAATTTCATATACTGGATAAGTTATCTTTTTCTTCTCTTTGTTAGCATTAAAGAAAGGTTACAATACCTATAGTCCCACATAAAATTATTGACCAAGGCATTTGATCTCTTAAGAGATCTCCTTATAAATTATTCATATTTAAGTCTATCATATATAAGATTGGGGATTAGAAAGGAACACTACCAAAAGATATATATACTAAACTTGTTAAAGGAAGTTAACTTATGCAATAATATATTAATAAGTATACGTAAATAGAAGATCAAATCTCCAATATTAATTGGTCTATTTAGTTAATTGATCAAATCTCCCACTTCTTTTCGATGCTTTTTAAGAGCTGCATTGTGGAAAAGTCTTCGATCATCCTCATGCTTGACTGCTGCGGCCGCAGCTCTCAGTACTGAAGATGAAATCCATAGTGTAAACCAGAATTAATGAGAAAAATCATTGAAAATTGAGTAAGAGGCCAGAAGAGAATCAGGTAGAGAGTGTTAGGAAACAATTTTTTTAGAAAAAAGAAAGTCTGAAGGAGAAGATATGTATATAACGTATAAATAAATGGAGAGAGAGAGAGAAATACATGAACTGGAGCTAACCGTGGTTAGGTGTTAAGGAACTACGCTCAATTTCAGCATTGCAGAGGGTACATCTTGCCTGTCATGATGAGATGAACGTGATTATGTTCTTGACTCATTCATCACTAACCCAAGAAATGAAGACAACAACATGAAACCAAAAAGGAAAATGATGTTCAAGCAAGAGTTGCTTTGTCCATGAAGCAGTTCCGCCAATATCCCATGTATGGTTTGCTCAAAGTTTGTGGTAGCTCATACCAATTTATAATCTTCATATTTTTATGAGAACAGAAAAAATGGCTAGAGAAGAAGACAAAAACTCCTACCATATCAATAACCCTTTTCAGCATGAGACCACCAAAGGAATGTCCGCATGAAACAAACATATCATCTTCAAGGAATGCGCCACTGCAATGTTTCACATTGTAATGCTAAAGTAATTATATTTTCCAGATGCAAGAAACTATACACTAATTAGCCATTCATATGCTAATATGAATCATGAATGGAGCTAGAAGTAAACAATGATACAAGCTTGGTGTGGGGAGGATGGGGGTAAATAAACAAGAGACTACGACTATCAAGTTCAGTTAAGGGGGCTACAAATATTTCCATTTTAACACTTGACAAGGGAAGTTGAAACTAATATGCTCAGTCCAAGTATCCAACATTCTGTGTACTGCAGCACACTGTTGTCATGCACTATTTAACTAGTTTAAGGGCCAAGGAAGAGTAGGAAATATAGCTTTTCAAGAGCACAATATATTCCTACCTTTTCATAGGAAAACACAGTTGGAAGTTCCAAATTCTTTATCCACTCCTTAATTCTATTCTGGTTAAGTCTCAGCAGGGGAATTGATGCGTTTCTTTTAATGCTTTAGTTGCTTTTAATGCTCGAGTTCCTTTCGGCCTAAAAATGCGTGAAGCTGATAAAAATTTGCAAAATAGCACCAAAAATCATCTGAAAACTTTTTGCAATCTCACAACTGTTATGAGATATTTATATTATTTACCCCACTTCTGCACATTCTGCAACATGTAATAGCTCTAATCTAAGTGACATACATGGATTTTAAAATAAAGCTCCACGGCTCAAGGTGCAACTTTCAATTGTTTCTTATATTTAGCCAAAGCCACTTTTTGGCTCTATTGATAATCAACGTTTTCCAGATCGCAGAGGGAACTCACAACAACTCAACTAACAGTGGTATATTGTTTTTCCTCTGTTGGAGGTTGGGGTGTGAGCCGCATGTAAGTTAGACTTTTGTTATACTTATTTATTAACTCCACACAATTGAGGGTAGCAAAAAGTCTCTGTAAATATTTCCAGCATAAGAAACCAGAGCTAGCTCAGTTCCATAGAGTCGTGCATGTTTGTTCAATATCTCATAGCTCCTGTAACCAAACCACATTTATTATATGAATATCATGTAGAGAGGGCATACCAACTCTTTAGACCTTTTCAGCGGTTTCGTTTTCAAGTATAAGGCATCTATAATGTTATGTCTCTTTTAGTTTTACAGTTGCCTAGCATTTTTTCCTTCAAACATCCCTTATACCAACTCTTTAGACCATTTCAGTGGTTCTGTTTGCAAGTTTAAGGCATCTATATGGTCATGTTATATCTGCTAGTTTTACAGTTGCCTAGCATTTTTTCCTTCGAACCAAGAATGAGATGTCTTCTTATGTTGTATTCAGACCAAAATATCCATGGTCCAATTCTGTTGGTGTATTTAAAAAAATGGGGCAGCAAAAAGAATTAATTGAAATGTCTCTCAATGGATTGAAATGTCTTACAGTAGTTTTCAATAATTTTATTAAACATTGAGGGGCTTTAAATAGCCAATATAAAACATATAATTGGCATAATTTAAAATTGAAAAATCCTAAAATATCTCAACAACTAAAACAACCTAACAAAAATTCAAATTTCAAATTTATCTTAAACTAGACAACTTATTTTGCTAAAAACTATTGTAGTAACTAAAGCAAACTTCAACACCCCTCCTTTGTTTTAGTTACTGCAATTGAAAAAAAGTCCCTCCTTAATTTCTGCTTTGGTAGTTAATGCGCGATTCTTTTCATTGTTTTTGAACTTGCAAAATTTCATCTTTTGATTTTGTGCTTCAAAAATACTTTCCATGACATTGTCTTGTGTAGTAGTTTATTTGAAAGTACTTTAATTTGAACTTTTGTAGGATTTGCATGGAGAGGTTTTAAGGGTTTTTCTTCCATCACATCACATATCACATAAGTTTCAAGTATAGTTTTATTCTCACAGACCAAATTTGATAGTTTTGGTCTATGAAATTTTTTGGGGCATTCTAAGAGAGACTGTTGCTAGCCATCATTATTTGTTAAAAAATGGTTGAGAAAAACATGTGTGTTGAAAAAAGCACGGGTTGAAAAAATAACCATGATGGGATAAAAGGGTAGCCCTTACGGATTAAAAATGGTATGTTAGTTCTTTAGAAGATTTCACAGATCCCGTAAGATCAATGAAGCTCTTGATACCACTATTGGTGATTTTAAAAAATGGGGCAGCAAAAAGAATTAATTGAAATGTCTCCCGATTGAAATGACTTTTAGTAGCTTTCAATAATTTTATCAAGCATTGAGGGGCTTTAAATAGCCAACATAAAATATATAATCTGCATAATTTAAAATTCAAAATCCTAAAATATCTCAACAACTAAAACAACCTAACTAAATTCAAATTTCAAATTTATCTTAAACCAGACAACGTATTTTGCTATAAACTACAGCTATAACTAAAAACAAACTTCAACTAATTCATGTGGTATCAACCACCAATATAGGAAAATAAATACTAACATCAAGTGTTTTTGTTTCCACCACAAGAACAATTTTCACTTTTTGTGCAATTACAAAAGACGTGTTATGTAAGGAAGAGTATATCCAACTAAAGCTACAAAAGTATCAAAAGGGAAGGTAATCCTAGGTTCAATATGTAAAGAAGCGGACACATTTAAAATTCCACAGTGATATTTCCTTTTTTAAGATTGTCTCAAGTCACATGTTGATCTTGACCTAGAATGAGATGTCTCATCTTCTCCTAGAATGACATGTCTATTCATGCTGCATTCAAATGAAGTTATTTATCCTCCCGTTCATGTGGAATTGTTCATTCAAGGTAAACAATGTCCATCTTCCACGGAGAATATTTGTCTAAATAAAACTACATTGTGGTACGAGAGTTGAATCTCCATGCTCAGCATGCAACAAGAGAAAAGTTGAAAGAGAAAAAACATGAGTTAGGGGACCAAATCACCCTAGGAGGTCTCATGTTTTATGTTAGATGATTAAACATGAAGAATGCTTAACACTTGATGCTTCATTGAAATGAAGTTGAAGACAATTGTTTCTTTACTCTTTGGGATGTACCAGATCACCTAGCACTGTCAATGAATTTTTTTGGGAATGGAATTGTTACAAGATGTGCAAACTATCGTGGCATTAAATTCATGCATCATAAGATAAAATTCTTTTGCGAGAAAGAATGATAGAGCGTAGACTTAGGAATACGACAAGAAACGGAGAACCAATTTGGATTTATGCCTGGTAGATAACGGAGGCTATATTCTTGGTAAGGATAATGATGAAATGTTATTGCGAAAGGAAGAAAGATCCATATATGGTATTCATTGACCCTGAGAAAGCATACAATAGTGTACCATGAGAAGTCCTTTGGTGGTGATGGAGAAAAAAGGAATTCATAATAATAATATAGATATCATAAATGACATGTATGAAGGAGTCCTCACTAGCGTGAGAACAGTTGTAGGAGATACAAAAGGTCCCCACAACGGTATCAGAACCAGATTGTCAAAATGGAAAATGTTACCAGGGTGTTATGTGATTGAAGGATGCTTACCAAAATCAAAGATAGGTTCTACAAACAATTATAAACCATAATGCTATATGATAGTGAATGTTGGACCGTAGGTTCTACAAACAATTATAAACTACAATGCTCTATGATAGTGAATGTTGGACCGCTAAAGTCTAACATATCCATAAGATAAGTGTTGTAGAGATGCAGATGCTAAGATGGATGTGCAGTCATACAAAATTATATAAGATTAAAAATGACCACATGTGTCAAAAGTTTAAGTAACACATATTGAGGACAAAGTGAGAGAAGGTAGCTTGAGATGGCTGGTCATGTCTTGTATCAAGATGCGCTTATTTGCAATTGTGAAACTATGCTGACTAAAAGTGTTAAAAGGAGAGGAGATAGACCTAAAATAACATGGAGAAACAAATTTCATTATAATTAATGCAGACTTTGCTAAAGATAAGGCACAATGGAGGAAAAATATTCCAATATGTGATATTTACTAGTTGGGAATAAGTTTTAGTCCCGTTAGAGGACTTCTATTATTATTTTATACTTATTTACATATATTAAATTATTTCACTTTTACTTTTATTTTGCATGATGATACATGAATTGAGCATAAATGGAATAGTGAGGATTCATATAAAAGATCTCAAGTTGTTTGGGACTTGTGAGAAATATAGGAAAATAATATTATTAAATTGTTGTTGTGTCTACATTATTACATTGAGACTCGTATTCCTATTCTAAATAGGATTGTATAAACATATTCCTATTCTAATAGGATTGTATAAACATATTCCTATTCTAATAGGATTGTATAAACATATTCATGTTCTAACACTCCCCCTCTAGCTAGTGCATACAGTCCATGTACCTAGTTTGTTACAAATGTAATTAATACGAGGACCGATGAGGGCCTTGGTGAGATATCTGCAAGTTGATCAGTCGACTTCACAAAATTGACATTCAATCTCAATGTGCTTGTCTTCTCATTAAATACTAGATTTGATGCATAATGTCAGTCAAACTCAATGTGCTTAATCAGCTCATGAAATACTGAATTTGATGCATAATGCCGATAAAACACAGAGTGATAAATTACAGTGTTGAACTTCCCAAATCAAACTTGCAAAGACTGTTTCAGACAATAGAGTGACTCACATAATAGACATACAAGGCTACTAAACTCCCATTGAGCAATAAAATGCTCAAAATCTAGTATAAAACATATAGATCATGTTGGAATCAATAGATGAGTCTATATTAAACAAGAAACTCACCAAAAAATTGGCCGGAACATGCTTATACGCCGGAGTATTAGATTTGATGGTTGAAAGTGGTCACAATCTAAGAAATAAAATTATATGGGTAGGGTTGGAATAATGGCACGACCCGACTAGAAAATAGAAATTGTATAGGAAAAGTCAGATTGATGGCACAACCCTAATGAAGAAGAGAAATAATATGGGTAGGGTCGGAATGATGGCACGACCCTACTGAAAAGAGAAATTATATGGGTAGGGTCGTAATGATGGCAAAACCCTACACAAGTCAGATTTGAGATGTCACCGGAAAGACAAATGGAACTATGGAAATCAAATCTCAAGAGTCACCAAAAAGACACACGATTCTATGCAACTCAAATATGAGAAAGTAGTTCAGAAAAATCCACGATACTACGCAAGTTAAATATGAAAAGTAGTCCGGAGAGATGCAGGTGCTACACAAATTAAATATGAAAAAAGTAGTCACCGAAAAGATTGCACAGTGCTAAAAAAAATAAATATGAAAAAAAGTAGACACCAAAATGATTGCACGGTACACGAATCAGATATGAAAAAGTAGTCACCGGAAAGATGGCACGGTGTTACACAAACTAGATCTAGAAAGTAGTCACCAAAATGATGTCACGGTGCTACAAAAATTGAATATGAAAAAGTAGTCACCAGAAAGATAGCACGGTGCTACATAAATACCGACAGATATGGGGTTGACACAAAACATTCCTAGAAAGTCATCGGAAATTTACGCACGATGACACTGAGTTTTCTTCCCTTTAATATGGGGTTCATGCATATATCATTGATGTCACTTTTGTTAGCATAATTATTGGCCAGACAGGCGGCATATATGGGTAAATGCCTCCCACCGACAACGGAAGTTCTTTGATTTTCTACCAAGATCGTAGAGGCTCTGATACCATGTGAGAAATATAGGAAAATAATATTATTGAATTATTGTTGTGTCTACATTATAACAGTGAGACCTTATTTATAGACACTAGAATACAATTCTTTACCAAGTAAGATACTATTTACTATTCATATTTCTATTTGTATTCCTATTCCTATTCTAAATAGGATTGTATGAACCTATTCCTATTCTAATAGGATTGTATAAACCTATTAATGTTCTAACAGGACTTGAGTATAGTAGTAATTGTGAATGGTTACAAGATCAGGAAAAGGATGAAAAAGCTTTGAACGATCATTCTTTAGGTATGTTGGGTTCTACAAAGAGAAAGGAAGCAGAGGTGCATCGGTACAATTGCTGAAATACAAGTACCTTAGATCTAGTCCTCTGGTGTAAGTTAATAGACGCATACGATGACCAGAGCTTCATTGACGTTACTCAATTACATGAGGAAAATGATTGTATAGGTGTTTTGAAACTGACAAACACCATCTTAGTGTTGGTTTTGCCATATTAATGAACTATTTTTTGCACTGGTCGGTAAAAAGAGTTGATAAGACTTGAGAGAAAAAGGAACAAAATTTTATTATGAGGCACTCACACCTAAATGGAACTTTTTACTCGGCATAAAATCAAAACAGACCCCATAGCATTAAAACTTTGCAGAAAAAAGATTTTGCCTGTGCAATTGACCTCAAGAAACACCATTTGACCATCTGAAAAGAAATAGTACTTACATAAGTATTATCACAGAGATGAGAATTTTGAATTTCTAGCAGATATCAAGGACGAAGGCGATATGTCGATCATCCAAACAGAGGAAAGAACAACCACAGAAACACAAACAGGAAACGATATGTTACTGGAACATAAGGCAGATGGGGAAGAGCTGGACATTGGTATAGAAGTAGAGAACGAAATTCCTTCATGGGTCCAACATAATATTATCAAGCTTAGCAAAGAATTTGGGGTGCACTTTATTGGATGTGAAGAAGCAACTCTGAATCTATTCATGAAAATTGATGGCAAGAGGGAAGCAATTGAGAAGATGGCTGGAGCTATAGTTCCTACGACTCCAATAGAAAAGATCCCAAGAGAACTCAAAGAGAACTTAAGAATCTGGAACCATCTAGTAACTTCGTGAGCTATGGTACAAGAAGTAGGGGGGGTTGTTTCCTAGATGTTTTAAATGAAAGTTAACATGGTTTCATGGAATGTAAGGGGACTTAATGATCCAAGGAAGAGGCTACTGATAAAAACATGATGAATAATTGGAGGGCAGACGTGTATTGTTTTCAGGAATAAAAAATTAATGGATATATAAGAGTGGTGGTAAAAGAGATTTGGGCAAATAGGAGGGTCAAATATGCACAGTTAGAGGCACGTGGAACAAGAGGGGGCATCATTATCTTATGGGATAGCAGTATCTGGGAGGGTGAAGTTTGTGAAGTAGGGGCTTACTGTATCACATGTAAGTTCACAGGGAAAACTCAGGTTTTTGAATGGCATCTATCTAGTGTCTATGCTCCAAACTATAGAGACAAAAGAGAAGAAGTATGGGGAGAATTGGGGGCAGTAAGGAGTTTGTTTAGTGGACCTTGGGTGGTGGCTGGGGATTTCAATGTAGTAAGGTACCCATCAGAAAAGAAGAACTGCAAGAGATTGAATAAGGCGATGGAAGATTTCTTAGATTTTATAGAGGATATGGAACTACAAGATTTACCACTGAAATGTGATAGTTTCATATGGAGGAAAGGGGACAGACAAGATATTGCAGCAAGACTAGACAAATTTTTTATCTTGGAGGAATGGGACGTTTCCTTTAGGAAGATTAATCAATTAATCTTACCTAGAGTTACATCTGACCATAATCCATTGTTGCTGGAATGTGGCAACTGGGATAAACAAACATCTTATTTCAAGTTTGAGAACTGGTGGCTAAAAACTCAAGACTTCAATGAAAGAATTAAAGATTGGTGGAATTCTGTAACCTATGTGGGAAGACCAGACTATATACTAGCTTGTAAGTTGAAACTACTGAAAGTCAAGCTGAAAGAATGGAGCAAAACACTTCATGGCAATCTTGGTATGCAGAAACAGTGCACTCTCAACCAACTAGCTGATCTAGATTTGATTCAAGATCAGAGAACTTTATCTGAAGATGAGTCCTACTTGAGAGCAGTATTGACAGTGGAGTTGGTGGAAGTTTCCTTTAGGAAGATTTATCAATTAATCTTACCTAGAGTTACATCTGACCATAATCCATTGTTGTTGGAATGTGGCAACTGGGAGAAACAAACATCTTATTTCAAGTTTGAGAACTGGTGGCTAAAAACTCAAGACTTCAATGATAGAATTAAAGATTGGTGGAATTCTGTAACCTACGTGGGAAGACCAGACTATATACTAGCTTGTAAGTTGAAACTACTAAAAGTTAAGCCGAAAGAATGGAGCAAAACACTTCATGGCAATCTTGGTATGCAGAAACAGTGCACTCTCAACCAACTTGGTGATCTAGATTTGATTCAAGATCAGAGAACTTTATCTGAAGATGAGTCCTACTTGAGAGCAGTATTGACAGTGGAGTTGGTGGAAATTGCAAAGAGGGAGGAAATGGCTTGGAGGCAAAGATCTAAGGCCCTTTGGCTCTAGGAAGGGGACATGACTCAAAATATTTCCATAGGATTGCTAATTGTCACAAGAGGTACAACAACATTGACAAATTGATCATAAATAGAGCTACTGTTACTGAACCAGTTGGGATCAAAGATGGAATAATTAGATTCTACCAGGAACTATACAGGGAGGCAGAAGTATGGAGACCTCAATTCAATCCTAGATTCCAATTCATGATCAATGAAGAGGATAATATTGCATTGCAAGGCCAATTTGAAGAACAGGAAATAAAAAACAGTGTGTTCTCATGTGCAGGGGATAAAGCACCAGGCCGAGTGCTCTTCCTTTCAAGCCTTCTGCCTTACAGTCTATAGACCTTACCTCACTAATCTTTTATTTTCTCTTGGGATTTAGTCCGATCTTGTTTCTGGATTGAGTAGAAAGGGGATATATGAAGTTCGTTCTCTTCTTCTGTGCATCTCTGTGATGGGTAAATCTCCCTGATGGTTTCTCAATGGCCTTTTACATACGGTGCTGGGAAGTGATTAAGGAGGAAGTGGTAGCTGCCATCCAGAACTTCCATGATCAGGGCTATTTTTAGAAAAGTTTTAATGTCACTTTTATAGCCCTGATTCCTAAGAAAGTGGGAGCATCTGAATTGAAAGATTTTAGGCCATTTAGCCTAATTGGAAGCTTCTACAAAATCATCTCAAAGATCCTAACAGAAAGACTCAAGAGGGTCATGCCAAAGTTAGTAGATGATCAACAAATGGCCTTCATAAAGGGGAGACAAATTATGGATGTGGCTAATGAATGTGTAGATGTGAGAACCATATCCAAAGTCCCAGGAATTCTTTGCAAGCTAGACATAGAGAAAGCTTATGATCACTTGAACTGGGAATATTTGTGGAGCACACTCAGAAGGATGGGATTTGGCAACACCTGGATAAAATGTATGAGATTTTGTATGACCACAGTGAAGTTCTCTGTTTTGATCAATGGCTCACCATCTGGCTTCTTTTCCTCTGAGAGAGGATTGAGACAAAGAGACCCCCTTTCTCCTTTTCTTTTCATCCTAGCTATGGGAGGTCTAACTGATATGCTGAAGATTGCTTGGGTTAATAACAAAATTAGGGGATTTAAAGTGAGTCAGGGGGATTCACTGGGAGAGTCTATCTCCCACCTACAATATGCTGATGACACATTAGTATTTTGTGATGCAGAAAGTGAACAACTGAAACACTTAAGGGTTATTTTCATTTTGTTTGAAGCAATATCTGGACTCCATATCAATTGGGGAAAGAACTTTATTTATCCTGTGAATAAAGTACCACAAATCAGCCTCCTGACAAACATTTTAGGCGGCAAGATAGGGGAACTTCCCACCACCTATCTTGGCATGCCTTTGGGAGCTAAGAGTAAATCTTTGAGCATCTGGAACTTTATGGTAGAAAAATGTGAAAGGAAGTTGGTTAACTGGAAAAGTCAATACTTATCCTCGGGTGGTAGAGTCACACTTATCAACATTGTTCTTGATGCCATGTCAATCTATATGATGTCCCTTTTTCCTATGCCTGGGAAGATCATTCAGAGGCTGGACACAATTAGAAGAAATTTTCTTTGGCAAGGTAATGGGGAAGGGGTTAAGAAATTTTACTTGGTTAAGTGGGATGCTGTTATTTCCAACAAAAAAGAGGGAGGCCTGGGAATTAAGAAATTGAAAGCCCACAATAAGAGCCTTCTGCTAAAATGGATCTGGACACTAGCAACAGATGATCAGAGCTTATGGAAGGACACTATCTTTGCAAGATGTGGAAATGACGGATCATGGACTACTAATGAGGTTAATACTCCTTATGATGTGGTTCTATGGAGAACTATTAGAAATCAGTGGCCAAGAATTTGGAGCAACTATGTGGTTAATGTGGGAAATGGGAGGAAAACCTTATTCTGGATTGATAAATGGATGGGACAAACACCTTTGAAACAATAATTCCCAAATATTCTCAATCAGCAGAAAATAGATACAATTTTAGAAGTCAGAAATGAACAAGGATGGAACCTGATTTTTAGAAGGTTCCTCAATGACTGGGAAGTGGAGAGAATGACTTAGTTCTATAATACCTTGGAACAAGCCAAAAAGCTCACTTGTGAGGAAGACAAACTGACATGGAAGCTGGAGAAAGATAGAAAGTTCAAGGTGAAATCAGCCTACAAATTACTAGACATTTCAACTGAAACAAAGGAGTTGTGGCCTTGGAAGATAATATGGAAAGGGAACATACCACATAAGGCGGCTTACTTCACATGGCTTATTGCAAGACAATATGTTCTGACTCAGGATAACTTAATGAAAAGAGGAAAAGACTTATGCTCCAGATGTTTTTTTGTGAATCTGAGACAGAGACAATAAACCATCTTTTTTTGCATTGTAAAGTGACTGAGAAACTATGGATGTATTTCATTAACCTGAGAGGTATCACATGGACCATGTCTAGAAATACTGCAGAAGTCCTAGCATGTTGGAATAGAGATGGAAATCAGTCAGGATACAAGGAGAGATGGAAGATTGTCCCTGCCTGCATCTAGTGGACAATATAGAGTGAGAGAAATCAGAGATGTTTTGAGAACAAGAGCATCCCTTTCCATAGCATTAAAATGAATTGTTTAGTGTCATTTTACTTTTGGTGTATACATTCTATTCCCAAGTATCCGGGGGACATCACCCTATTCTTAGATAGTTTATGAGGGAGATAGGTGTTTAGATTCTTTTTGGTAAACCCTCTATACCTTTGATGTAATTACTACAGGAGTTCACTATTGGTGTACTTCTATGTTTATAATACCAGTTAACTTTCTCAAAAAAAAGTATTGCTACAAAGCATGTCTTCCTCGGCGGAAATGTCATCCATAAACTGGCTTACAAATATTGGCACATAGCTCTGAGGAATAACATGACCAACAGCTGTAATCGGAGAACAATCCAGTATTGCATTGCTCTAAGGTATAAGCCTAAATGCAAGTGATGTTCTACAAGATGTAGCTGAACAACTCAGTATTTGAGTAAACTGAATATTGTAAGCCACTTAAAAGCTCAACAAGCCATGGCTACCTTCCACAACAAGTAGTGCCCACATAGTTATCAGTTGAACCCCGGTACATGGCTGCAGGACAAAAACTGGCACTAGCATGGCAGAGAGTTTTTCCAGTAAGTAATAGTAAATCCCCAGGAGTCAAGCCACTATCTTCTAGATACCAACGACCATTGGGATCACAAACCTAGGGATAAAAAAGAAACAAGCAAGGAAAATGACTGATGGCACAAAGTATAGAGAAATGAGGCTTTTTTTATTATATATATATATATATAGAAAGAGAGAGAGAAGTTTAACATATTATTTGGACACTATGCACAATCTGAAACTCAAATGAAAAATCTAGAAGAAATCAACAGGAATACCTGAAGACTAGGAGATGAAACTAGTGTCAACAACCCCTTCTCTACTTCACCATTTGTAACTAGCTTACCTCATCCAATAGCTCCTTTCCCATTTTAAGAGGTGGTATTGGAGAAGGCTGCAACAACAACAGACGAAGAGGCTTCCTTAACGGGTAACAGATTATCATCAAGCAAGTGATCGAAGACATTACAGAGCACTATGTATTTGGTTAAATGCATTTAAGACACAAAGAGGATCTGAATGATATGATCAAGCCATGACAGAAGTTCTTACTCGCTTCGCAATCAAAGATACCTTGCAGTTGCACATAAAGCAGCACGAGCTGCTCTACCCATGCAGCGGAAAACTTTAGTCATACATGGGGGAGAAAAGTCCATGTCTTCCAAAGGCCTAGCATATAAAATTCGATTATCAAATCATTAATCCCATGTGGAAGAGCGTCTAACCCTTCAATTTGAGGTGTTCGAGACTACTAAAAGGAAACTAGACAGGCTTTACAAGTATGTATTCAAATTCAAATAGAGGTTTTTTTTGAACTGTTAAGTAATTTATTGATAAAAAAAAACTAAGCATTAAGATGGTGCTTGGTATTGCATACAGAAGAAGCCATCTATGCAAAAACAGAAAAGAAAGACCCCAGTCACTTTCGATGCCGCACTTGTGTCGAATTCTCTAAAAATACACTACTTTTGGAGAATCCAAGACGCAGCCGTTGACATTTTTAAAGAGTTTGAGCAACATACTTATTAACATGCACAATGCAAGTTCAGTTGTTGTACACCAAGGAAAAAACTAACTTTTTAGCATATAGACTTGCAAATTTTTACCATTCCTAAGCCATTTGCATCAAACAAATCCCTCTTTCTGACCTCTGTAGACCAACCCTGTCGAAAGCAATGCCAGACATGGAAATAAGTTCCCTCACTCCATTAATCATTTGCATATTCTGGCTCTTATTGTATAAAGCTCTCTTTTTCTGTTCCTACATCTCTATAAGAATAAGGCTTTCCCAGCTTTATCACAAAAAGTGTCAGAATGGACCTTCTCAGAACAAAACACTAGTATGATCAAGTTTCTTACATTCTAGAGCACAAACAAACATTATGCATCGATGTAACATACTGAGGAGTGAGGAGTAATGATGACCAACAATCAATTGCATTCATTCACAGATCAATCACCACTCAATCAATTAGGCCTCAAACCCTAAGTAGCCTCATTTCCTCTCTATTCATATGCACATACATAAACGCCGTAATCAAATAAACTTTTAGATTACTTTTAAGCAACTCTCAACCTGCTGCAACACCTCTTTTTCTTGGTTTGGAATTGATTATGTATTGTAGTTAAATTCTACAGCTAAAACAATAAGGGCAAAAGAACACATTTTGCTTCTACTCTTACCTTGCAGCTCTGTATATATAAACCCCATGACCACTCTTGCCCAAGATAGCAGCACCAGTGCCACCCCCACCATTCTGAGCAACTACCTTCCGTCTTAAAAAAGTACCTAAACAACTCCAACCCACACCGTAACACCATCGTACCTTCACCACGGAGCTCAATCACCGCAAAATTATGCTGCATAAGCGATACTGGAGGTGCTTCCACAGCCCACAAATAAGGCCCAACCGGAGCTCCATCATAAGGTACAATATCAGAGAGCTTAACCCGGGCCAACGACAACCCATGTTCCGCTGAAGGCGACCCAATTGAAGAAAATTGCTGGGTATTTGAAGTAGATGTGTTGGGGGATCTAAGAGCGGAAACTGAAAAAGGTGGAGGAGGATTGATTGGGTGAGTTGAGGGAGCAGTGGAGTGATGATGCTGATGATGATGCATCATGACCATAATCATGGATCATTTCCGTATGTATATGTGCTTGATTTTTGCTATGTTTGCGTACAAACACAGTGAAATAGGGAGTTAAATTAGGGTTTATGCAGTTGGAGAGATGAATTTGTAGAGAATTTTGCACATGGGAAAATGGTGAGATACTTGAAAAGGGAATTTTGAGAGGTTTTTGGCTTTGCAGAAAACTTGAAAATGGGAGTTAAAGCACATATAGTGGTGAAGAAGACGAAATCGTTCCTCTTCTTGCCTTCCTTTTTCTCTCCTTAAAATTTGGTTTATGTCCATTACAAACTTCAGAAAATTAAATGAAATGTGTCAATTAAGTCTTGGTTTGATTTTTAGTGACACTTTGATCAAGAAAGGTCAAATTCACTTTAAAATGTAATTAAGTAAATTTGAGATCAAATTAACATTTTCAGAACTTTCTAATCTTTTATAAAATACAAAAAAACACTTCATTTTTCAACTTTTATAATTCTATCCAAATCATTTAAAAAAAGTAAAAGAAAATAGAATTGTCTCTTCTTCTTCTCCCAACGTTCTATCTTCTCTTCTTCTTGTTCCTTATAAAATCCAAAAATCCAACTATCAAAACAAATATTCTCCCCCATTATCTTATTTTCCTCCTCATATCTGGTCGTGACTCTCTCCTCTTTCTGAACTGAATATTGTGTTTGACTTAAAATGGGTAAGTCATTTTTTTGAACGATTTTATAATTTTTGAATAATACTAAATTTTTTTCTTGCGTTAATGAACAATAAATCATTCTATAGATGTGAAAATTGAATAATAGTGTAATGGTACCTATTATTTATTGTTTTTGAAAAAAAAAATCAACAAACCCAAAAAACCCTAATTTTGAGAAAATGTATATGCATTGTTGACATTTAGTGAAAAGTTATTTTTTGTTGTTCTTTTTCTGACCATTTTGTTCATACGATTTTAGAAATATAGTTTTGTTCAGTTGTCCAACATATATTTCATTTTTTGAAAGATGTATTGTATGTTGCAACATTTTAGTGATATGTTGGTACATATTCCAACATAGTTTGTCATGTGTTGGAACATCTCACCTATGTGTTAGGGCAACAAAATGGTCATTTGTAGTAACAAAAGATTTATCTGTGGCAACAGAAGATTCATCTGTGACAACAAAAGATTCATTTGTGGCAATAGAAGGTACATCTGTGGCAATTCATTTGTGGCAATAGAAGGTACATATGTGGCAAGATAATGTCCATCTGTGGCTACAGAATGTCCATCTGTGTCAACAAAAGTATAAATAGCTACCCGTTATTATTTTATAATCAATTGTAAACTCTCAACCTTTTTTTATTTACCTTGTAGATCAAATGACACAAGAAGCTTCATCTATGGCAACATTTCAATCTTTTGTTGGTGTTTCTTCCTCTTCTAACATCAAATGCTCTTTTTGTCTATGCAAAAAATGTGAGCAACAACATGATTAGTTTGTTAGTCGTGTTAAAGAACTCACTAATATTTTTTAAGGAAATAACTTATAATATTGATGTCCATAAATTCAAGAAGATTTCACAGCCTTTGAAGTGTATGAGGTTGAAAAAATCTATTTCCCAATAAATATCTATAATTAGTAAAAGAAAAAAATCAATGAGTATTGCTCCAGTATCAAACTCAACTCCAAAAGGCAAGGAGAAAGAGGAAGAGAAGGAGAAGGAGAAGGAGAATGAGAAGGAGAATGAGAAGAAGAAGGAGAAGGAGAAGAAGAAGGAGAAGAAGGAGAAGCAGAAGCAGAAGGAGAAGATAGAGAAGGAGAAGCAGAAGCAGAAGGAGAAGATAGAGAAGGAGAAGCAGAAAGAGAAAGCAAAAGTGAAAGCGAAAGAGAAAGAGAAAAAGAAAGAGAAGAAAGTCGTCAATTGTGATGTGATGCAACAATATCCATTTGAAGGTTTTAACATTGACGGCGAGGGTCCAACTGAACTAATGTCATCCTTTTCGCAATGGATAAACAAGGGTCTTTACAAGCATCATGCAAAAAAGTAAAGTCGTTCAACTATTATTAGTATTTCTTCTTGTTGTCCACTAAATAATTATTTATAATGTTTACAAAGTTTCAGAAGAGACAAGGACGAGCACTACTTAGCCAATTGCTCGAATCTTAAGTTCAAACAACTTAATTTTATAGTTGCATTTCCAAAGAACAAAGACTGGTTCTACGTAATGTCTCAACCCAATAAGTGCTGGACTGATGAGGTAAATCCATGCCCACTTTTATCTTTTGATTAAGACATGAATACATACAAATAAATTGATACAGAAATACACTTGTTGATGCATCTGTGTAGTATGTGGATGTCATTTTATACTATTTACGAAAGAAGTCGAAGCAACAGAGTCATTCTAAATATCAATATACCACTACTAATTGTTTTTTCAAAACATACATTGACAATGCCAGTGTTGTTCCTGAATATGAGAATAAAATTATTGACACTATAAAAGGGTTTGGTATACCTGCTGGACTACCTTGGCACCTCACAGATGAGGTTTATGTCCCTGTAAATTGTAATGGGGAGTTTCATTGGGTCTTGGCAGTAGTTGTATTGAAGGAACAACGCATAAAGGTGTATGATTTGATGTCCTCATCTAGGACTAATAGAAAATTGTGCGCCGAGATTCAAAAGTTTTCTACAATGTTGCCAAAGTACATTGAATCCAGCGTATTTTTTGAGAAAAAAGACCGAACCAACTGGTCAGTTCTTGAATCTTACCAGGGCAAGAACAAATCTCACTCATTCGAAGTCATACATGTTACTGGTATTGCCCAACAAGCAAGCAATAGTCTATAAGTAGTATTACATTATTTTTTTAGTCTAACCACTATCGAAATGTGATGTTATTATATTTTCTAATTGATGATATACCATGCAGAGATTGTGGACTTTTTGTTGCTGCATACACTGAGTTTTTGAGTGATGGACAACAAGTACCATATGATGGAATTAGTTCTGAAACCATTCGCATGAGATATGCTTCACTCCTATGGAATTATGGGATTTTAAAGGCTCGAAGTGTCTATGTTAGTTACAATGAAGACCCACAGATGCCTAGACCTAAAAAACAAATTTTGATGAAAATGCCCCGAAGCTACCCCAAGATGCGGACACGGGACCTAGGATCACAAGTGACCCCAAGCTAAACCTGCTGGCATATCATGAGCATACTAAAAATAAACTGAGAAATAAAACTGATGTGGAAGCTAATAATAAGTAAATTTGAAATAGTGGGGAATACCCATATACTAAACTGAATATATGAAATCTGAGAGTTTAATACAAAAGAGACATCAAACTCAATTACTAAGTTAATTCTAACTATGTCTGAAAATAGCCTCTACTGACTAGAAATGTTGGGAGAGGACCCAACTAAGTCTAGTAAAACTGAAACAAAAAGACTGAAAGCGATAAAAATAACATGTCACTAGTCCTCGAAGAATGAGGACTCACCACTAATGCCACTGAACTGAAGATCGGGAATCGATCTATGCGTGATCTGGATACTGAGAACCTAAACCTACATCACGAAAAGATGTAGCGCAGAGTATACGTTAGTAATTGAAAGGTACTGAGCATGAAGGACAGAGTAAAGCTGAAATGACATATAATTGAACAAAGCATACTGAGCAATGATATAAGATGAACTTAATATAAATACACTGAAAATACTGAATACTGAACTAACTGATGCAATGACCAAATTTATAACATGCTGACTGAATACTGAATGAACTGTAAATGTGGTCAATGCAATAGAGTCTGACTGAAATGTGGGAGCTACTAATAACCGAAAATAAAACCATATGAGCTAAATGTGGAGTCTGATGTATACGCCCCACCGAGAGGACCCAATATACCTGGCCAAAGGTATAGAGGCATGTTGGCGTGATTACTAAATGATGCCCATGGAGAGGACTTACACATACGTGGCTCGTAGTTCTAGGACTATATGGGTACGCTGAACCCTAGTCCAACTCAGTATTATGATACTCCCAATGGATTAAGTGATTAACACATTATGACTGAATTTCTGTAATATTGGATAACTCAAAACTGAACATGCAAAACTGAGAATGCAACAATTAATCTGATAATGATGCATTCATAAATTGAGGCATGCATAACTGAATACTAAAATATCTGACCTAGCATGTGTAAGTCAAGAACTAAAGAAATACATAGCTAGGGTTCTGAAATTCATGTAATAAACTGAGCAATAACAATCTGATTTGGAACATTTAAATAACTAATTCATGATGATTGTTGAAATTCTAGAAACCCAGGTGTGTTCATAATCATGGAATCAAGAATCTGACTGAAAACTAGGGACCTAATGGGCGAAAGGAACCCACTAGTGAATCCCACATACTTGGTGACGAATTCCACGGAGAAACCCTTCGATTTCATGGCTGGAACTGGAGGAAACATGATGCGTTCTTGAACTAGGGTTGGTCGTCTCTTTCTCTTCTTACGCTTCTAATTTTCTAAGTTTTGATTAATGATTTTGACTAAGGTAAGTTGTAGTTATGTTTCTAGGCTTAAACTGACTAAAACCTCATAATTTAGGGTCTAAACAACATAGTTTAGGGGCCAAACGAACAAGGAAAAAACCAAAAAGACCCCTGACTTAAAAGTTGTCGGAGTCACTGATGGATCTGACTGATGGACCGTGAGTCGACTGACGGTCCGTACTGGTTGACCGTCATTCATGACTGCGGATTTAAAGTTGACTGGACCATCGACGGAGCTGACTGACGGGCTGTCAGTCAACTGACGGTCCGTACTGATCGACCATCGTTTGTGACTAAAGACTGAAAGTTGACTGGCCCATCAACGGAGCTGACTGATGGACCGTCAGTCGGTCCGTAGTTGGCTTCCGTCGGTTGCACCTGCAACTTCTAAAAATCTGGAAATTTTTTCCTTTCTCGAATCTGAAGTGTTATATTATCTCCCCCTTGGGAACATTCATCCTCGAATGAAGACTAAACTAGCTGATATGGAGGGAGAGAGCTGCAAACCCTACCACTAAACACTAGAAATTGGTTTCTGACTGAATTATGTTCCAAGAACATGCAAATACGCTGAAAATGCAAGTACAAGCTGAAGGAACATGATACTAAGACTGGATCTGCGCATGAATGACTGAAAAACTGAAGAGGAACTATTACCTCAAGCTAGAATGGAATCGGAAGGAAAGAGGTGAGGATACTTGGCCTTCATAGCTGCTTCTGCTTCCCAAGTAGCTCCCTCTACGGACTGACTCCTCCACAAAACCTTGATTGAAGCGACTTCTTTGTTTCTCAACCTTCTAACCCGACGATCAAGAATCTCAACTAGTATATCCTCATAAGAAAAACTATCTTTCACGGCCACACTCTCTAATGGCACCACGTATGTTGGATCACCCACACAGTTTTTCAAAAGTGAGATGTGGAAGACAAGATGCACTGTTGCTAGTTCTGCTGGCAACTCTAACTCATAAACCACTTTACCAATCCTTTTCAGAATCTTGTAAGGGCCTATATATCTAGGACTGAGCTTCCCTTTCTTGCCAAATCTCATCACCCCTTTCATAGGTGAAACTTTCAGGAAAACCCACTCATCAACTTGGAACTCTAATTCCCTTCTTCTCACATCTGCATAAGACTTCTGGCGACTCTTGGCAGTCTTAAGTCTATCTCTAATGAGTTGCACTTTCTCCATAGCATCATGGACTAAATCTGGTCCTATCAAGGCTGTTTTCACCTACTTCAAACCAACCAACTGGAGATCTACATCTTTGCCCATACAATGCCTCATAAGGGGCCATCTGAATACTGGAATGGTAACTATTATTGTAGGCGAACACAGTGAGAGGAAGGTGATCATCCCAACTCTCCCTTGAAATCGATCACACAAGCTCTCAACATGTCTTCTAAGGTCTGAATGGTACGCTCTGCCTGGACATCCATCTGCGAATGAAATGTTGTGCTATGATTAACCTGAGTACCAAGACCCTTCTGAAAAGACTTCTAGAAATAAGAGGTAAATTGAGTACCTCTATCTGAGATGATAGACAAGTAAACCCCATGCAACCTCACAATCTCATTAATATAAAGCTTGGCGTAGTCCTCCGCCGAATCTGTAGTCTTGACTGCCAAAAAGCGAGAAGACTTAGTAACTTTGTCAACTATCACCCAAATGGAGTCATGCTGTCTGCGAGTACGAGGCAATCCTGTGATGAAGTCCATGTTGATCACTTCCCACTTCCAAGTAGGAATGTCAATCTCTTGAGTCATACCTCCTGATTTCTGATGTTCTACCTTCACTTATTGGCAGTTGGGGCACTTACTTACAAAGTCTGATATATCCCTCTTAATGCCATTCCACCCAAAGACTTCCCACATATCGCGGTACATCTTAGTGGAACCTGGATGAATAGAATATCTGGAGTTATGGGCCTCTGCAAGAATATGTTTTCTCAACTCGCCCACATTAGGAACACATAAGCGACCCTGGTAGCGAAGTACACCATCTCCCCCTTGGGATAAAACCTCCACTCTCTTATTGTGGACTGCACCCTTAAGTTCAAGCAAGATTGGATCACTGTCTTGCTTTTCCTTAACCTCTACTACCAAAGAAGATTATGACTCATTCTGAACTGTGACACCATTATCTGATATGCTCATAAGGCAAACTCCCGAATTAGCAAGCATGTGAACATCCTTCACTAGCTCTTTCATTTCTTCCTCAACATGTGCTACACTACCCATATATAGTCTGCTAAGAGAATCTTCTACTACATTTGCCTTACCAGGATGATAATGCACACTCATATCATAATCCTTAAGGAACTCAAGCCATCTCCTCTGGCGAAGATTTAACTCTTTCTGGGTGAACACATATTGAAGGCTCCTATGGTCTGTGAACACATCTACGTGAACGCCATACAAATAGTGTCTCCAAATCTTGGGTGCAAACACCACTGCTGCAAGCTCGAGGTCATGAGTTGGATAATTCTTCGCATGCACCTTAAGCTATCTAGAAGCATAAGCTATAACCTTATCTCGCTACATCAACACAAAACCTAGGCCAACTCTGGATATATCGCAATATATAGCATAACCGTCTGAACCCTCTAGTAGAGTCAAAACAGGAGTTGTAGTCAACCTGGTTTTCAGTTCTTTGAAGCTTTTCTCATAATCATCTGACCACTGAAATTTTATCTTTTTCTGAGTTAACTTAGTCAATGGAGAGGCAATGAACGAAAATCTTTCCACAAACCTTCTGTAATAACCCGCTAGACCCAAGAAACTTCTCATATCTATTGGGGAGGTAGGTCTGGGCCATTGTTTCACTACCTCTATTTTATGTGAATCCACCTGGATTCCTTCGCTAGATACTATATGCCCAAGGAAAGCAATTAATTGCAACCAAAACCCGCACTTGCTAAATTTAGCGAATAACTGGCGATCTTTGAGAGTTTGCAGGACAACCCTCAAATGACTCACATATTATTCCTCATTCCTAGAGTAAATGAGGATATCATTAATAAAGATGATAACGAACAAGTCCAAGTACTGCTTGAACACTCTATTCATTAAATCCATGAAAGTTGCAAGAGCATTGGTTATTCCAAATGACATTACTATAAATTCATAATGACCATACCGAGTCCTGAAGGCTGTTTTCAGAATGTCACTATCTCTGACTCTGAGTTGATGATAACCGGATCTGAGGTGTATCTTTGAGAAATGACTAGCACCCTGAAGTTGGTCAAACAAGTCATCAATCCTGGGGATGGGATACTTATTCTTGATTATGACCTTGTTCAACTACCTATAGTCAATGCACATTCTGAGAGAACCATCTTTCTTCTTCACGAACAATACTGGTGCACCCATGGTGAAATACTAGGTCTGATGAAGCCCTTATCTAAAAGGTCTTTCAACTGCTCTTTCAATTCCTTAAGTTCTGCTGGAGTCATTCTGTAAGGAGGAATAAAAATAGGCTGGGTATTTGGAAGGAGATTTATTCCAAAGTTGATTTCCCTTTCGGGAGGAACTCTGGGAAGATCTTCTGGAAAATCACTGACTACAGGAACTGACTCAAGAGTTGGAGTTTGGAGTTAGAATCCTTAACCCGAACTAGATGATAGAGATAACCCTTAGAAATCATTTTTTTGGCCTTAAGGTAAGAAATGAATCGACATATAGGCGCTAGTTACTACCCTTCCATTCTAGGATTGGTTCGTCTGGAAACTGAAAATGAACAATCCTAGTTCTGCAATCGACTGAGGCATAACATGAATGTAACCAATCCATGCCTAGAATGACATCGAAGTATACCATTTCTAACTCCACAAGATCTGCTGAGGTGACTTTCTGAGAGACTGTGACAGGGTAATTTCTATATACCCGTCTAGCTATAACTGGGTCACCGACTGGAGTAGAGACTGAAAAGGGTTCTAAGAGAGTTTCTGGACTAACATTGAAGTTGGCTGCTATATAAGGAGTTACAAAAGACAAAGTAGCCCCTGTTGTCGTTCCACTGAGTGAACCATATGTGAGCCACATCCTTAAGCTAGTAGGATGCCAATTCCACCCTATCACTACCAGTCACTTGCATCACTTTAAAGATTTTCTTAACCTCATCAATGAAATTATGTGGGTCTTCACCATCTTGCGACCCTAAAAACTCAGGCAAATTCATCCTAAAAAAATATCTCGAACTCTAGCTGCCACTGATCCACCAGTTTTATTAGTAGAAACTGGAACCTGCTGATTGTTCTGGTAGGTCATACTCTGAGCCAAAAACTAAATAGCATTCTGAAACTCTGCGTTCGAAACCTCATGGTCTGGGACTAGAGGAACTGCGTTAGCATTGCGTGTATTAGCATTCCATGCGTAAGCTCTATGATGAGGCATGATCTTAAGCGCATAACAATGAGTTAGATCATACCTTACGCACGATAGGTTTAACAAGAAAGTGAAGATTTTTCCTAAAATACTTTGTAGCCTCCCTCTCATTAGATGTGGTGCACTTCACACCCATGAAAATGACTCTACTTAGTGTGGCTTTTCTAGACATCCTAGGACACTTAAACCTAATGCTATGATACCAAGTTTGTCACCCCCCGAAGCTACCCCCAGGACGCGGACACGGGACTTAGGATCACAAGTAACCTCAAGCTAATTCTCCTGGCATATCATGAGCATACTAAAAACAAACTGAGAAATAAAACTGATGCGGAAGCTAATAATAAGTAAATCTGAAATAGTGGGGAATACCCATATACTTAAACTAAATATATGAAATCTGAGAGTTTAATAAAAAGAGACATCAAACTCAATTACTAAGCTAATTCTAACTATGTCTGAAAATAGCCTCTACTGACTAGAAGTGTTGGGACATGACCCAACTAAGTCTAGTAAATCTGAAACTAAAAGAGTGAAAGCAATAAAAATAACATGTCACTAGTCCTCGAAGAATAAGGACTCACCACTAATGCCACTGAATTGAAAATCAGGAACCGATCTATGCGCGATCTGGATGCTGAGAATCTGAACCTATATCACGAGAAGATGTAGCCCAGAGTATGCGTCAGTACTTGAAATGTACTGAGCATGAATGATAGAGTAAAGCTGAAACAACATACAACTGAACAAAGCATACTGAGGAATGATATAAGATGAGTTGAATATAAATACACTAAAAATACTGAATACTGAGCTAACTGATGTAATGAACAAATTTATAACATGCTAAATGAACTGTAAATGTGGTCAATGTAATAGAGTCTGACCGAACTGTGGGAGCTACTAATAACCGATAATAAAACTACATGAGCTAAATGTGGAGTCCGATGTATACGCCCCATCGAGAGGACCCAATATACCCGGCTAAAGGTATAGAGGCATGCTGGCGTGATCACTAAATGATGCCCACGAAGGGGACTTACACATACGTGGCTCGTAGTTTTGGGACTATATGAGTACGTTGAACCCTAGTCCAACTCGGTATTATGCTACTCCCAATAGATTAAGTGATTAAAACATTATGACTGAATTTCTGTAATATTGGATAGCTCAAAACTGAACATGAAAAACTGAGAATGCAACAATTAATCTGATAATGATGCATTCATAAATTGAGGTATGTATAACTGAATACTAAAATATTTGACCTAGCATGTGTAAGTCAAGAACTAAAGAAAGACATAACTAGGGTTCTGAAATTCATGTAATAAACTGAGCAATAACATGATAATCTGATTTAAATCACTAATTCATGATAATCTGTTGAAATTATAGAAACCCTAGGTTTGTCCATAATCATGAAATAAAAAATCTGACTGAAAACTAGGGACCTAATGGGCGAAAGGAACCCACTAGTGAATCCTACATACCTGGTGATGAATTCCATGGAAAAATATTTCGATTTCAGGGCTGAAACTGGAGGAAACTTGATGCGTTCTTGAACTAGGGTTGGTCGCCTCTTTCTCTTCTTACACTTCTAATTTTCTAAGTGTTGATTAATAATTTTGACTAAGGTAAGTTGTAGTTATGTTTTTAGTCTTAAACTGACTAAAACCTTATAATTTAGCGTCTAAATGACATATTTTAGAGGCCAAACGAACAAGCAAAAGGCCAAAAAGACCCCCGACTTAAACGCTATCGGAGTCACTGACGGACCGTGAGTCGACTGATGGTCCGTACTTGTCGACCGTCATTCACGATTGAGGATTTAAAGTTGGCTGGTCCATCGACGGTGCTGACTGACAGTCCGTACTGGTCGACTATCATTTGCGATTGAAGACTGAAAGTTGACTGGCCCATCGACGGTGGTGACTGACGGGCCGTCACTCGACTGATGGTCCGTAGTTGGCTTCCGTCGGTGGCACCTGCAACTTCTGAAAATCTGGAATTTTTTTCCTTTCTCGAATCTGGGGTGTTACAGAAAATGTTGTGGTTACCACTATTGATTAGATTGATGGTTATGTATACCATTGTGAATTATTTTTTTGTTGATAAGTTGTATAAAACAATTGGTGAAGTGTTCATTTTTGCTGATAATATTAATATTAATGATTATTATTATTATTATTATTTTGTATACAAATGTCAATTATGATGGAAAGGAAGAGATGTGGTGTCTGCGGCAATATATATAACCTATGTTGTAAAAAATACCACAGAATTATCTGCATGTGCCCCAACAAAAAGGATACATGTGGCAACATATGTTACAAAAAGAAGATATGTGGTAACATATGTGACATAAATGAGATTATATGTGGCAACATATTAACCTTTGTTGTAAAAAACACCACAGAATTATCTGCATGTGTCCCAACAGAAAGGATATATGTGGCAACATATGTCATACTTTGAATTGTCAAAATTCAAAAAAAAAAAAAACAAGGTTTAAAACAATCTTCCCTTCATTTTTCCCTCTCTCCTCTCCTCTATAAAAGGTTGTTTCATTTCATATTCCAAATTTAATTTATTTTTACTAATTTTCGTTTTGTTTTCTGTTCTTTCCTTTCTCTCGTTCCATTATTCCTTCACAGATCAAATTATTGCAATTTTTTTTACAGCATCAGTGGTAAACTGTTGCGATCCTCTTCTATAACAAGGCGTCGTTGCCCTCGTCATTTCTAGTTTATCGTTGATATCTTCTTAGGTAAAATTTAATTAGGATTTTGAAATACTTACTGGTATTAAATCAGGACGTTTTTAGTGGTTTTATCACTTATTTGTTCGAATGATGGTTTTGAAATATTATCTGATTTCAAAAAGCTTAATTTGTAGTTCGTTGGTTAAGGTTTATGGATGATTTTATGGTTTGTTGGTTGGTTCATGTGTGGTATTGAATCGTATTTGTTGTTTGTGTTGTTGTGTATTGTGTTGTGTGCTGTCTTGTTGTGTTGTGTTGTTGTGTTTGGTTGTTGTTATTTTTGTTAAAATATATTTGATTTTTGTGGTTGCAGATACAAATATAATGCCTCCTGCCAAAAGAAAAATTGTATTAGCAAATGAAACAACTGACACAAAGATCAAGAAGAATCCTAGGACTAAAACTTGTAGGAAAAAGAATGAAACTTTGACTACCACTCTTTTAGAAGAACTTGCATCTGAAGCAGTTTCTTCTTCTCAAGTAGAACCAGAATTTTCTCAAAAAGAATATGAAGAAAGAGAAAAAGAAAAAAATGAAGTTGATAATGATGGAGAAAGAGCAGAAGAAGTTGAGGAAGAAGAGGGAAATAAAAAAGAAGTTGAGGAAGATAAAGGAAAACAAAAAGAAGTTGAGGAAGAAGAAGGAAAAAATAAAGAAGTAGTTGAGGAGGAAGAAGAAACAATAAATGAAGTTGATGAAGACAAAGGAAAACAAATAGAGGTTGAGGAAGAAGAACAAGAAAAAAATGAAGTTGAGGATGATGAGATCAAAGCTATCAATCCACACACTTTTTCTGTGCATTTGCAGCCTAATGCTATTGGTGATAGCATTATGAGGTCATCCATGGGAAAATCTTTCGACACCTTCAGGATCACCCTCAAGTAGAATGGTTTGGAAGATTTTTTTAGGACTAGCTGTTTTGGTCATTTTCTTGATTTGCCAGAGAAAAATAATGCACGTTTTCAAATGACCATGGTCTATGAACTTCTGAAAATAAGGTTTATTTTCCAGAATCCTGAAAATAAGGATGAGGTTTTGATTAATTATTGTGGCATGCCACTCTTCTTTGGCAGAAGAGAGTTTGCCATAGTTTCAGGGTTAAAATGTCATCCTCCTTCTGAGCCAGTCCCTGAATTCATAGTCAAAAAAGAACCACGGAGATGAAACAAAGGAGAAAAAGAAGAAACAAGACAGTCAACTGAGGAACGGGACTTGGTGTCCCTTGTTGGCACAAGCTTCAAAAATTCCAATTTAACATATTTGTTGAATGACGAGGATACATCAAAGAAGCACAAGGAGTCATTGTCCTTACTTTGGTTTGTACATAATGTACTTTTGACCAAAGATGTCAACAACAACATATCCCTTAAATGAGTGAATTTATCCCAGGATATTGAAACTTTCAACAACTATCCTTGAGGTCATAAGAGCTTTGAATTAACTGTCAAATACTTGTTGAAACCTTTAGGATCAAAGACCAATAACTTATTTGGCTTTCCATGGGCTTTCATGGTAAACATAAATGTTCTTAATTTTTTTATATTATCTTAAATAATTCAACATTTGATTTGTGATATGTTTTCCTTTATTATAGGCTTGGGCATTTGAAGTCATTCCTCATTTGACCCATGAAGTAACTGCAGAAGAAGAGATCTCATCTCCAAGGATATTGAGATGGTTGAGAGCAAAAATAAAAATTGTCAAAAATCCTTCAAATCTTTATAACCCTCCTCATGATGCAGTAATTTATTATTATATTACACCAATATATGTTGCAACATATCACTAATCTGTAGCAACATGTGACCCAAATATTGCTATAAGTGACTCATATGTTGCTACAGGTGATCAATCTATTCATATGTTGCTATAGATGATTCATCTGTTGCAACATATGACACATCTGTTACAATATATAACCCAAATATTTCTACGAATGACTTATTTTTATAATTTTAGGTTGTGCATCCATGGCTTGTCCCAACAGAGAAGGAATTACAATTAATGTCATCTCTGATTACTCTAGGGTTGGTTGAAACCTTATTTGATCCTGTAGTGGATAATGTTAAAAGGGTATTGCTTGGAGCAACAACCATCAAAAGAGCAAGACTTGATGATCAGCAATTAGTTGTTTTTAATGAGGATGATTGGTTGATGCTGCTATAAGGATTGGTGCTAATATTGGTGTTGTTGCTGGTGGTGGTGTTGTTGCTGGTGCTACCTCTTGTAGTCGATGCTTTGACTTTCTATGTGAAAAGTGCAGGAAACATGATGAAGATTATATCATGTATCTTCAAACATTGAGTCAGACTGTGAATGAATTTAAAAACAAGCATGTGAATGTTTATAAGCGTGCGCCTATAGCTCAAAAGAACAAACTGGTGGAACTGACGAGAGCAAAGGATCTGCGTGCACAATACGACATGCATTTTTTTAGTGGAGAAGATTTCAAGACCATGACAAGCATGAAAATTTGGTGGGAAGACTGGGTAATTTTTCTCTACTAGTACCTTCAATTTATAATGTTCGTTTGTTTTATCTTTTCAATGATTACTCTTCTTTACCCTTTAATATTATTTTTTATTTAAGTATATTTATGAAATCCTTAGCCTCATGCGGGAGAGGCATGTGAGATATCCTGAGTACTATGATTCCACAGATAGAATCATGGACCTCAACTTCTATTCCAACTTCAAACTAAGATATGGCAAAATGAGCGAGAAAGCAACAACAGTTGGTGACAGAAGCTTACACAGTTAATTAATGAGTTTGAATGGGATGAGGATATGATTAACTATGTCAGGGTAATTAGATCATATCCTGGAGGCATGGATTCGATTGGTGCAAAAAGGCTTTTGACAGTCATGAACCTGAACAAAACTCATTTTGTGACTCTTGAGATCCTCTTGCACGAGGGTCACATGAATGTTTATGACTTCCAACTGATGGGTATGGAACATGCCAAGTTTTTGACATTCATACAACATGTCTTCGACTTGTTGCCAAAATTGTTGAAGCAAAGTGGAATAGTGAAGCATTTGCCAGATAAGTTCCTCAATGAACCATGAAAATTTAAAGGTCGATTGGAACCCATGATAAGAAATGAATCCAAAGCCGCGTGCCGATCATATTCGCTTGCATTTATTGAGCATTTGATTACCAGGACAATAATTCAACCTCCTCAAACCCTGTTGTGTGACAATGCAGTTGGTCGAATGCAATGAGTTTGGGATACTAGGATAGTATCTAGGAGCTTGGAGCCTTGACAATATGTTTGTAATTAAAGACAATATTTTATTTTATCACTTATGTTATTTTATCTTTTATTGAGAGCAAGTACATAGTATGTGATGTTATATTGAGAGCAAGTACTTAATCAAATGTTGTTACATAAGAGTCATCTATAGCAACATATGTCTCATATGTAGCAACATATGTGTCATCTATAGCAACATATGTCTCATATGTAGCAACATATGTCTCATATGTAGTAACATATGGGTTATCTGTAGCAACATATGCCTCAAATGGTCAAATGTTACTACATAAGGGTGATATGTTGCAATATTTGAGGCATTTATAACAACATATAAGTCATCTGTAGTAATATATTTCTTATATGTAGCAACACATGGGTCATCTGTAGCAATATTTGAGTCACATGGTCAAACGTTGCTACATAAGGGTGATATGTAGCAACATTTGACTCATTTGTAGCAACATATAAGTTATTTGTAGCAACTCATATGTAGCAAACAAGGGTCATCTGTAGGAACATTTGAGTCACATGTTACTACATATGAGTGATATGTAGCAACATTTGACTCATATATTGCGACATTTAACTCATATGTTATGTTAAGAACAAGTAAAAATATTGGATTAGGAGTGCAAAACTACTTTATTTATTGCCACAACTATAATAATTTTAATGGTTGTACACAACTACATAAGAATTTTCCATCCTCCACAGTATTCTTCTTGGTAATGCTTAAATATAGGAAAAAACCACAACAAACAATACGAAGATTAGCTTCCAGTTGTTATAACATTTGGTCTTCTTTTTCTCCTTTATCACCCATTTATTACTTCTTTTAATATGACTTTAATCATCAATTTACAACTCCTTAATTCTGTTCGCCAATCTCAGAATAACGAACTTGGATCGTATATCAACATCTTCTCAATCCCTCCATCTAAAGAAGTTGCATGCATTCTCCTAAAATACACACCACAAAGAAATTTAAATTCAAAAAAAAAAAATATAAAAAGAAGTTTCCAGACTGAGATGTAGAAATGTACATACACGATCGTGGACAAGATCAAAATCTTCGACCTGGATTGTCCTTTGACCATGAAGTTTGCATTGAAAGTAAGTCTCCATGTTTGCAATATCATCTTCATCGTCACTTCCCCTGGGACAACCATTCATGCGATCGTTTTGCTCAAATTGATGAACAGTGCAACAAATAGGTCTTCCTCCCAATAAATGAGGTTCTGGCACCCACATTCCACCTTAAATATTACGCTAATGATGTCGACATCTTCTGACTTTTAGTGGCTCCATTTTTTTCATGTTGGCAATGAACATTAAACCTTCTCTCATGGATTCACCGCCATTGAAGATTGAAATTATGGCAAGCACATAAGATGCACCAATGTGGCCACCTTCTACTGCTTGATTAATTATTTCCAATGCAGTTGGATCATTATGGTTGAAAAAATCAAACTACAGAAGAAATAACACATTTAAAAGGTAAAATACATTGATAAAAATGTGAATACATACGAAAAACATTAAAAATTACCACGCTTTTTCTGTATAAGGCTTCTAAATTCCCCGATACTCTACACATTTCCAAGAAAGAAATGACTTCTTGAACTATCGACCATCTACGATAAGGAAAGTTGACCAATGTTACCTTTTGATATACAGAAGGTTCATTAGCTACTTGATTGAGGACCCTGGAATTGAGAAATCAAATCAAATGGTTAGGAAATCAAATTAAAGAGCGAAAATTGATTAATACATACATACCTTAATTTAACCCTCATTAAATGTTTGAGAGAGTAGGAAGCAATCCTTTCAACGATATCAATTAGTTGTTCTCTCGAAAGGATTCAATGTAGTTTTTTTTACTCCTAGTCGTTTTTGAAGATTTTTTACTCCTTTCAACTATATCAATTAAATGAAAGGACCTTCTGTTATTGTGTTCTTATATAATGCCAGGAATTTAATGAATGTGAAAAGTTGCAATTTCTGAAGACGAAGAGAAGAGAAGAGAAGAGAAGAAAACAGACAACTTTTGACTTTTCAAATGAAAGTACTTATATTTTTGAAAAAAAGATAAAATATGAAGAGTTGTAATTAATTTTTTTCTTGAAAGTTGTTCCAATGGGGCGGTCCTAGGATTATCTAGGGCCCGAGCCCCACGTTACTCCCAATCGCACTCTGAATCAAGTGACACCATCCGCCTTATGACAATAATGATTGATTGATTGATGGTTCACACATTTTACACGCAATTATTTACAAGAAATATGTTGGAATAGATGAGTTTTCTGTTGAACTTGTAACACATAATTGTTATATGTTGAAACATATGCGTTTTTTGTTGTACTTGTAACATATAATTGTCATATGTTGGAGCATATGTAATATTATGTTGTAAGATCTAACACATAATTGTTATATGTTGGAACATATGCATTATTCTATTGTATTTGTAAACATAATTAACATATGTTGGAACATATGAAATATTTTATTGTAAAATTTAACACATAATTGTTATATGTTGGAACAGATGGAATATTCTGTTGTAAGTAGCAACACATAATTGACAAACGTGGTACCAGATGCACCAATTCAAAATAAATCATACATTTTACATAAATAACATAACATAAGTTGATTCAAATTAAGATAAGAAGATAGGGAACATCATCCTCAAATAAAAAAAAACATTCATTAAAATTCAACAAAATTTATGGAGCATTTCGATTTAGGCATGTAGTTCTATTGTGGCCAAAGTCCTTACATACTAAACATTTATTTTTTCTTGTTGGAAATGATTCACCAACTCCATGTTGTCTCTTATATATCCTTCTTCCAGGTTTGCTTGAATCAACATATGGAGGAGGTATTTCTCACTCTATGATATCCAAAGGGACAATCCAAGAATCTTCAGGTGGTACCGGGTGAATTTCCTCACAATATGTCATTATGTATTTTTCCACTGACTAATATGAAGAGGAGTACTCATAAATTTGATTTCCAAAATTGGCACCATATTGAGATCGAAGCGTAGTCATGGCATATGGACAAGGTGTTTTATCCAAGTAAAACATTCTACAAGTACAAGTTCTTCTTTGTAGATCCACCGTAACAACATCACCATGACCAGTGACACTGAACTTGTACTTAGCGGTTTGATGAGCCAACAACTTGTTGCCCGTGTTGACATACTTTGATATGTCTTTTTCAATTGAAGGAACAAATCTATTTGCAGAGTTCACCAGCTCCATACGACTCTGGTGAAATAAAAGTGCAAATTTCCTGTTTATTTCATCAAATAGAGCGACAATGGGAAATTCTCTTTCAACATCAAACATAGCATTCACCGACTCCGCGATGTTTGACGTTGATATGCTCAAATTACACCTCCCTAAAGAAGTATAAGCGATCGTTATCAAGTAAAGAACCCAACTTGTAGGTTGGGGTCGATCCCACGAGAAAAATGATTTAGACTTTACTTTTAACTAATAATTATATTCAATTAGCCAAAGTACTTCCTGAAACAGGTAATAAAAAGGGGGGGGGGATTTGTGAAACAAATTGTGAGTAGTTAGTAAGTAATCAATAAACAAAAGTCAATTTCAATTGTTATCAAGATGAGAAAATTAACTAGGGTATACGTGTTTCCCACAAGCTCATAATGCAGTAGTCCTAGTAATAGAAATCCTTTCTTAGTGTACCACATGCAAAGTGATAAGTTAGGTATCTCTAAATCATTGGTCCGGCATCTAGAGAATTTCACCCCGTACCTTGGTCCGGCTACGTGTGTATAATTTACTAACCCTTACCTTTACCTTATATTAGACATCATAATCGATGTTTGGCTTAGTTATTACTTCGCACCAATCGACACTAGCCTATTAGATAGTATCACACTAAATCTATGTTGATAATTT
>JAJOOS010011915.1:0-19980 GCA_029582725.1 Solanum chiquidenum
TTTGTTTGTGTATAGTCCCTTTATTTATTTTGTAAAGCTTATAATTAAGGTCCAATTATGGATCTTTTAGAGATAAATTATCATTAATGATTAATATGCTTTTCATATAGATAACAACAAGATTGAAGCTAATGGGATTATTCATTCAATTCCCACACAAGAAGAAGACTTCACCAATGTAAGTTCTTTTTTTCAACTTTGATTTTGCTTTAAATGATTTCGATGTGTGTGTGAATTAGAAGATTCAATTCCCATTAATTTTGTTGAAAGACATAATTAATTAAATAAAAATATGTCATTGAGGCTTAAGCGTTTTGTTTGACACTGCAGCAATGTAACATGATATCAGAACAAACATATATTTTGAATTTGAGTTCACTGTCAAAAATCATGTTAACGCAAATGGAGTGTTAAAAGACATAATTAATAAATAGAAAAGTATTTTTTCTAACGATTTAAACTTTTACACCCTCCTTTTGAAATAATTCGCTTAAAAAATTCAAGACAATAATTAGTAATTATTTTCAACTATATCCTCATATTAATAAATTACTTCCTCTTATGTTCAATTCTAAAAAAGATCCAATAAATAGGGTCAGACAAATTATAGTAAATGATTACCTTGTATTTATTACTTTCTACATGAGCGTGAAAAAAGCTAAAAACGACACTTATTTTGAATATGAGGAAATGTATGAGATGATCACGCAGCTTGAGAGATTTTAACTTTAATGAAACATCTTCCTTTTTTTAAGTTATTATTATTATTTTTAATATATTGTCCTTTATGGTTTTTGAACAGCTCATGGGGATGGAGGAATGTGAAGACAGAGATGAAGTTTGTTTAAATAGAAGGATGGTAGCTGAGGCTCACTTGGATTACATATATACTCAAAACAAACCTAAGCCATAAATTAAAGAGGGATTAATTATCTCTAGATTAAACTACAAAACTTATCTACATGTAGAAGAAGAAAATTTATACCAATAAAAGTATTTTTAATTAATTTATCATAAGATGTAGTATTAGTCTATTAATAATGGAGTACATGTTTTATGAGCTATTAATGAGTAGTGGAAACTTTTAATTACTCTTTTATGCGTCTTCACAAGTGTATGGTTATTTTAGATGTTTCACTTGGAGACATATTTTTTGAAGTTTGAACATCAATCTTATTAATACGCGACCTCCACTCTTTTTTATCTAGAGTCATGTCCTCAATAAAATGAAATTGTGCAATATGTTGTCTAAATCACCTCTCTCAATACATTTTCGGCCTAACTCTACCCCTCTGTCTATCCCTTACAATCAACCTCTCACACCTCCTCATTGGGGGCATCTATGCACCTCCTCTTCACATGTCCAAATCATCTCAGTCTCGCCACTTGAACCTTTAAGAAGTCATAAATTGTACTACGGCTAGTGAGACATAAATTATCTAGGAATTGAAGTCATGCCCGAACATAACTTGAAAAATAGCATAATACGAAAATATAAACTTACTTCCCCCAAGAAAAGGTTGTTTGTTTTGACATAAATTAAAACCAGCACAAAATAGGGACAAATGATTTTTAAGAAGTCCTCTTTTCTAAACCTCTTAACATCTAATACTCGTGCTTCCAACTTTAACCAATTAGTTACAAATTGCAATATACAGTTTTTTTTGGACGATGATTGATATTAAAGTCGGAAGCACGAGTGTCAGATGTTAAGAGGCTTAGAAAAGAGGACTTCTTAAGGGTCATTTGCACACTTGTCCTTTTTTTTTGGTTTCTCGTCCGGTGTCCGGTACCCACATTTCAGCCCGACTAAACCGGATTTGCGCTGGAAAGTCCTACATTGGTTTTTCATTTAACAAACAAACAGATAGGAACAGATAATATCAATAATCAATGAGTTGTAACTAATTCGAGTCGGCTATATGAATAATCATCTGTTTTGATTTTTGCTCTATTCGGGTCCATTGTTACAGGACCATCAGCTTGAAACAGCATCAAGCAAGAACTAACAACAAGAGTACATCCCAAATTTAACTATGCTTTCATCTCACATCCAAAATACACATAATACACCATCTATAAAAAGGGATAATAGCACGAATACCGAAATCAAGAAAGGAATTCCAACTATTTTGCAGCCTCGAATCAGTGACAAGATGTAATGCTTTACTTAAAACTTAAATCCATAGCTCATAGAGAAGGTGATACAGTAGCTTGCTTAGGGCATAACTCTGATGTTGCAGTTCGAATGGAAATGCAGCTCGATGATTTTGGTTCAGGGGCAACAGTTGCTCAGCAGAGGGGAAGCTGTGATTTCAGTTTTATCGGTTTTGAGTTTTAGAACGACAACTTCAAGTGCTAATAACTAGCACTTGGTTTCTAAATTTAATGTTGTACATATTTTCTGAAACAAACATTGTTTGAGCAAAGACTAATGGGTTCAGCCGAACAGCATATGAGCTTCTACCGCCGCCATGTTGCTCAGGACAATGTAAGATACAAAGGATTCAACCGAAATTGGATAACATGATGCCAAAAATGTAAGATTGTCATCACATTATAACTTAAAAGCAAAGCCTAGAAGAGGAAGATGCACAAGCAGTACAAGTGAATTGTACTGAACCTGGATGCCTTGAATTAACATACCCCTGTGCGATTCCTTTTAATCCATGAAATCAAAAAACCAGTCTTCCGACTCCTGCGAAATTGAAACATTGGTATCAAATATAAGTCAAGTAATGACAACTAATCCAATCAAGCACGGAAGTAATCACAGCTCGCAGTAACTTGTGCAAAAGAAAAAAAAAATACCAAAGAACAATATATCAACTATAATAAGCCTAATAAAGCAAGTTGGCAATTCCTATGCATAATTAAAGGAATGATCAATCCCCAGAAATTCTCTGCATTAAGATTCCTCCTCTTTATGTCAGCAGTCCACTGAGTTTCAGTTTTCAACTTAGGCCACAGAAGTCATCTATTTAGAGAACTCAACCGATATCTTAACCAATAAGCACCGAGAACTGAATGAGAAGATAAAAACAAAGACTTAAAGTAAGGGAGCTAACCATTTAAACCTCAATTCAGACACTTAGAGAATCATATTCAACTATAAGCAAAGTTAAAACCAGAATATCAACATCATCCATCAATACCCACATATATCCTAATAGAAATAGATATTCCGTACATTTAACTGTACCTGGTGCATGCTGACATGACAAATCTGTCTTTATTCAATAGCATATAGTGAAATAACTCAATAAGCTTATTTATGACAAATACAAAGTACATCAAACACCAAAAAGTCACAAAAACTCCAACATAAACTATATGACACCCTTTCACCGAGTTGATTCAACACAACAATTATCCCCATTTTGTTTATACACAGTTCAATCAAGCACAAAAATGTTATACTTAATATAGTTAATACAACACAAACTAAATCAGACCGGTAACTTGGAGTTGAATCTACATAACCATTCTCATTTATTTTATAGATCAGACATGTCAAAGGAAAAACTTATGGATACAGTTGACGTACCTGTTTTATATCATCCTTAAGCATCCAATTTTGAGAATCTTCTGATGTACAGTTCTTGTGGACTATAGAATTCTGAATACCGCTTTCGTTCAATGAATCATCCATGTAAACAGCTCCTTTGAACATCCACTTGTCACTCTTTTCGTCATAAGAATCTTCAAAAACCTGACCACACAAGACACATACACACTGACTTTCATCAGCAGGAACCATAACCTCAGTGCATTCTGATAGTTTGCTAGAACCTCCAGTTGGTACTGCCAATATACCACAGTGTGGGACGCTACCGGTTCCAGCAATCCATTCCCCAGAATTTAAATACCACCTCCTTTCACTATGCAACAGTTTCCCATCTGGATTCCTTAATGCATGCCATTCCAAGTGTCTATCAAGTTGCACTCGGAGCTTAAGTCGAAGACCACATATGCCACATTGATGTGGAACGTCATCAAGAAGTTCACTGATGACACCAGGATTGGACTCCCGAATTACACCTGGTTTAAATGCATCTTCTCTCTCTTCTTTGTTGGACTGAGGTAATGCATCAGGGATTTTAGCAGCAGGTTTAGAGAGAGACAGCTCATCCTTTTGAGAAGAGCAAGTGGGTGAGGAAATTGGAGCAGATACACCAGGAGTTGAACTGATGCTTGCAGGAGGACACTGGAACCGAGTTTGTGGAGGTGTCGGTGGAGGAGTTGAAGTTGGAGACTCCTCCTTCGACGCAGATATCAATCCCTTTGCCATCAATGAATTCAAAAGTTTTGCAACAGGATTAGAAGCAGCATTTACCACATTTGGAGCCTGCAATGATTCACTACCTACCGGAGTTGGAGCAGTGTCAGGTGGCAGTCGTGGTCGTTCTCCATTTCTCTGGGAATAACTTGGGGGATTTGAAGCATTTCTGTCCGATTGTACGCTCACAACAGAACATGGAGCCTTTGGTCCAGATGACAAAAGTTGGATAGGAGGACCACTTGGTATAGGAGGCTGTGCACCGGCTTGGGATGACAGAGGCCCCTTATCACGAGAATTCAGTGGTGTGCCGACACTAGAGCTACTATTAAGTACTCCACTCTTCATAACAGCAGCCAACAGACTACTCATACTCGTTTGACCTGAGGATTCAGAGCCTTGAAGAATGGAAGGCACAGTGCCAGAATGATCAGCAAAACCAGAAAGCTGAGTGACTTTTGACTTTTGGCTGGGAATGGAAAATTCAGATTCAGGACTTTCTTGCTGGATTTTTTCAGGAAAAGAGACATGATGTTCTTCTTGAAAAGATGACATCACGGAAGATGGATTATATCTTGGAGTCTGTGATATCTGTGAACTAACCAAATGAGCACTCTGAGATGTCATTGGCAGAGAGTCCTGGGGGACTTGCTTACGGGGATCTAAATTTGACCTCCTTGAAAATTGAGACATTCTTGGATCTGCATGAGATTCAGTCTGTGTATGACTCTCTCTAGTGAGACTGTTAACTACTTGACTAAAATTGCCGGTCGAGATTGATGGAGACGGAGGAAGCTGACGCATCGCTGACTCTAAAGATGGAGGGGCAGTTCCCTGAGTTTCTCGTGGTTGCATTATGGTTCCCCTGGATCCATTTGCAGTCTTTGCTATTCCATAACTTGGTGTCCCCACATGACTTGAATCTTTCTGTGCCTGGAAAGATTTCCCAACTATGGAGTTTGTAGCTGTTGACAACCCACTGAAAGAGGTTAGATAACCTCTTGGATGATCTGGAGTACTTCGAACAGAAGCCAAATGCCTAGCTTCATCTGACCACATCGATGATATTTGATTCTCGGAAGATGCTTGGCCATTGTCTTCTCTGGAAAGAGAGTCAGCCGAGGCTTCACTTTCAGCCTTTAACCCAAATATGTTTTGGGGTCTTGGTTGTTGATTATCTAAGCCCTGCACATTCATGCAAATAACAAGATGAATTGTCCTAACTAGCATGAGGTTCTCTATTCATATTGCAGAAACACCAGACTAAACAACCAAAGAACAAGACAAGAAACCATGGAGGAGGTTCATATAAAAAGTCAGACAAAACATCCAATTGCAAATGAATTAAAACCTCTCCACAATCAAATTAAAGCATGATTATATCATTATAACAAAGGTAGCTAATTTTTCTTCTGGGGAACTACTTAAGTATCCATCCTCAGTTCACCCTAGGTAAGAAGAAAGCTGATATATATCTTATAATAAGAAGATTGGTAGGGTAGAGAGGTATACAATAGGTGCTTTGAGATCTCAATAGAGAGAGAGAGGGATGGAGGGAGTGAGAGAGAGAGAGGCCAACAAGGATCAGAAAGATGGGGATTGAAGTTCCTTTTCATGTTTGACAACTAGTAGTCTTACTCAAAACTGAAGTTAGTTTTTTGAGAATGAGAAGTAGTTGGCTGGTATAATGTGAAAATTATATAAGTGAACATTTTGAATTGGATGTGAAAACCACACTAGTAGGTTAGATATTTCTGAAAATCTTTATAGATATAATCAGCAATATTTTCAATTTAGAAGGGATACTCTACCCAGAACATAATCTATAAGGGAGATGCACTGCACATGAAGTACAAACAGGTTGCTTTCTTTTTCTTTTGGGAAGGAGGGTGAGGGGCAGAATCAGGTAAACATTTACACTTACAGATTTATATGGATCTTCGGATGCCCGTTGATCTTTATCTGCACAATTGACATCATCCCACATATACTCCTCTTCATCAGAACTCTGCCAACTCCGATCCATCAAAGTACCACTTTGATTGGCGAAGGAGTGTGTCGGTTGTGGATATGCATCAGAGTTTGCCGTATTCTGGGATAGACTTTGGACTCCATGCTTAAGGTCCAAGCCATTTCTTTGACTTAATATCTTACCATTTGCAGGATTGTACCAAGATTTATCACGTCCCTCTTCCTTTAGCTTTTCACCTGTTATTCTTAATCCAAAGCCAGAACCCCTTGACAAATCAGAAACATATTCAGGATCTCCATATGCTGCACTTGTAGTTTTCTCGCGGATTCGCTCATTCAACTGCTCTTTCTGAACACACTACATATATTGCAATATCAACTGGCTTAGACTCATAGAAGAATCATGCATGTATATGTTAGAAACACATATATACCACACACCTTAGCAGATATATCGAACCAAGATCTTTCAGAACCTACACTGGTTGCTCTCTCTGGTTTCTGTATGTCCCCTGGAGTGATGTCATCAGCTGATCCTTTTGCCTTAATCATAATAAACCACAATAATAAGGATAATTGACCAGGAGAGATATGCGCAAGGAAAATCCTCAGAGCATCATTTATAACCAAAGCATTGATACTACTTGCTTGAACCAGTTTACATGACAAGTTGGCAAAACATCATGTAAAGATGGATCTTGGGCCTAACTCAACCCCAAAAGCTAGTTCAAAGGGAGGAGGATTGCTCAAGCGTTAAGTCCACCCACCTCAGTATTACGTGATGTAATTCCTCACATATTTGTATAGTTTTGATGATAGTTATGCAATGAAGGAGGAAATACACAAGATTCAAGCGAAAGAGATGCAAGAAATGGAGAAAAAACAGTTGAAGAATAATTGGGCACAAAACAGCCCCAACCATCACAGCAGTCAAAGTTTTGATCACTGTGATGCTCCTACAGAATTTGTTAGGCAGCCCTGACCGTCACAGCAGTCAAAGTTTCTGCCGCTGTGACTTGAGTACAAAAAGGGGAGGAGCCCGCACACTTTAGACAACGGAACTTCTAGGAGAAAGAGAAGAGAAAAGAAGAGAAAACTCAAGATTTTTAAGGAGTATTCAAGAGATTTAGACTTTAGAGTTTCTTCTAAACCTTCATCTCTTAATTTTTTGTTATGAACCCGATGAATCTTAACTTTTCTATGATTGTTTTTACTCCATTTATGGAGTGGCTTTCTCGTAGTTGAGGTTTGTTAAAACCTATGGTTTGATTAGTGTTTGGTTTTACCTTTCATTGCATGGGCTTATTTGACTTCTTCAGGAGTTCATTGATTTATTACTAGCAAGATATCAATTTCTCCATTGATTTGATTGGGTGTATGATACTCTTTTGTTGAATATTAATTGATTCTATTCGCGAGAAGGGATTAGTATTTTAACTTAGTTGTGTCACATAGATATCAGTGTTGTCAAAGACGCGCTTAAGCCCTGAAGCGAGGTTCAAACCGTGCTGAGCGTTTTGCCTTATTTTATGCCCGCTTCAGTGTCGTTATCTAGGTTCTAAGGCGTGTTTTTCCTTGCCATGAGCCTGTTCTGAAGAGGTGACACTAAACAATTGATACTTCACTTTATCATAATTTTATTTTCAAGCTCCCGTAGCTCAGTTGGTTAGAGCACCCGTTTAGTAAGCGGGAGGTCTTGAGTTCGACTCTCAACGAGAGCAAACTTGCCCAGTTTGTAATCTTTTAATTCTCAAAAAAAAATTATTTTCAATTTCTTTGGTCATATATTTGTCATCTATGTTTATAATTATTAGTCTTAGACTAAACATATATATCTTCTCACTTTGCGCCTTTTTTCATTAAGCCCACGCTTTATTAGTGCTAAAAGCCCCAACGGACCTTAGAGTTTTTTTGTGCTTTTCGCCTTCGATAACAGTGATAGATAGTGATAGATATTCAAGAGAAGTCTATATATTTCTATCTATAGAGAATCATTCAACACTAATTTTGCATCTTTATACATCTTTTTCTTTCTATTATTGTATAACCGAAAGGAGTACAATAATTATAAAGGATTAGAGGGAATGAATGTATTCGTGAGAAACATTCATATTTTAACGAGGTTTGATGAAAGGAAGTGAAAATCGTCAGTTATTCCATATGTGGATTCTTGATTCAACTCATTTATCTCCCTATGTTATAAGGGTTTGTTCTAATTGGGTTGGTTATTTCTTTTTCCAATCATTATCAAGTTTTGAATTATATTTCTAAAATTATCAGATTTCCCAAATAGTAATCAAGCAATACTAATTAGCATATTAGAAACTCAATCCTCGTGGGATCAACATTATCTATACTATCTTTGACAAGCACGAGCTCAATTTAAACACCGGTTTTGCACTCGGCAAGACCACTAATATTTTACCATCTAGACTCCCCTACACAAGTGGTCAATAGTTCTGTTCACTTACCTAACAATTCATCCCAACTCCAAAACAAAATTAGAACTACAGGCACTATCATAAGTGCTCCGCAAACATAAACACACAGGAAAGAAAATCTTTTTCTCCGGGTAAGTGTTTCAAAAACAAAATCTGATGTTAAAACAAACAGAATTTACAAACTTTTTCAAACCAAGAATAGAAAATACTAACTCTGGTTGGTTGCTGTAGGCACTGCCTTGCCTCTAAATACTTGGGATTTACATGAATGCTATGTGCACTCTGTTGAGCCTTCGAATCATCTCTACGTGCTCCTGATGAAGAGCCATTGACACCAGTTGTAAATCCAAGCTCCTTCTCAATAAGTTGAAGTTGCTGAGGAGGGAATACTTTTCTCCAGGTTACAAAAAGACGTTGCATCCCAGAGTGTACCGAAGGTTCTACCTGTCTATAAGCCTTGCAGAAAACCTAAAAACATAAAAAGGAAAACCAATAATGACGAAAAAACTTAACAGGCTATTATGCACCAATTTGCACACTTACCAAACTACAGGTATTTACTTATGTAAGAGATGAGTAGATGACAGAATGGGTTTCATTTCTACATCTTCATCCATTCAGATGTGTGTTACATCATAGGGGGGGAAATTGAAAAAATAGAAAGTGGACAAAAATATGCAACAAAGCCTTTCTCAGGAAAAGAGGCAAGACATAAGAAACTACAAAATTTAGAGAGAAAAAACAGAATCTCAATGAACTGCACATAGATCAAATTCTGACCTCAGGCAGCCTGGCAGCAAAATACTTGATATAATCCCTCCCGATATTCTTCACAATACTGTCCAAAAGATAGAGAGATGGCAGCTTTTGCTCACTAGGAATCTGTAAATGATGTTCAAAGGTAAATTAACATGAGCTTGCCATAGCCATCAATAGTCAGGTGATACAGAGTAAAAGCAAAGAAAGAGCATGAAAGCAAATTCTCAGAATGATGACAAAAGGCAAACAGCAAGAAAGACAGCATAATCAGTCAAAGTACAGAGAAAACTGTTATGCCCTTTCAAATGTGAAGTCCCACAGGACAGTCTACAATGAAGGAAGGAGTTACTGGACACTCATACATGTCTATATAATCAGCGTACAGAAACTGAGCAGTAAAATGGCTGAAGAATCACCATATACAACCATCTAATATTCAGAAAGCTGGACCCTAAATGAACGGAGACTTACTCGTGTTAACATAGGGAACAACTGAATCCACTACCTACAACCAGAAGAACAACTACACCTCAATCCCGAACTAACTAAAACTGCATCATAAACTAGTTTTACCTGCATAGTCTTTATTTTACCAATGCAATTTAATGTCGCAAGGAGAACAACCATTCAAAGAATCCAAGAGTTTTGATGAGCGGTAGAGTGAGAAACCTGCCTATTGAAACTTGTCATGAAGCAGCTGTAACTTCTTTCAGACATACCTTCGACCATAAATAGGAAAATGGAATAAAAGATAAGAGACACCTACTTTTATGCTAAGTTAGAGGACTTGAGACACCATTTAGAGATTGGAAGTAGATTCTTCATGACAACATCAGCTCTTGCTAAAAGGGTTATGCGGAAAACAATATCAGAGTTGATAGGGGCTGAGTGTGCGTTTATTCTTATTCTTCTAATCTAATGGGTGAGTGTGCGTTTAATCGATCCAAAATTTAGCAATAGTCCAGCAACCATTGAACAGTGATTGAGTTGGAGGTATTTTTGTGGGTCATGAGCCGTATCAGAAAAAAAAGAAGTGAGATAGCATGTTCGAGTATGTAACGAAAGAACGACCCTCTTTGTCGAAATGTTTAGCAACTATGAGGTTTTCTGTCTTCGGTGAAAAGACAGGCAAAACTTTGCTCCTAGTGAAACTAAGGCTCTGAGATCTCAATAAAACATGTACACAAAGAAGATTTTCTGCAGCGAGACACTGATTTGATTTTGAAAGATCTTATAATTATCATATGTTATTGTCCCAACAAGATTCCATCTCTGTATCACAAGACTTTCTCAGAATCAGAGGTGTCACTAGAATTGCTTGAAGGTGCATCATAGGGTCTATTTAGTACAACTCCAAGATAAGTCAATTTGATGAGAAAGATTTACTAACATGTACCATAAGACAGCTGGAAATTAGATCCCCTAGTTACCCTTTAAAACCCAAAGAACCAAGATAAACATAGAAATATCAACTTCTTTAAAAAATAAATGGGCTGAGAAAATTGCACAACTGAGAAAAGCAAAATTATTTGAGACAATATGCCCCTCTAACATGGAGAGCACTTCAATACTTTTTGAACAAATAATAAAAGAAAAGGAATTTATCCTGCATGCATCATTCATACAGGTTAAATCCTGCATATCCTTCATACAGGTTAAGTGTGTAAAACCAACTCCAATGATGCTCTACATAGATGAATTATTTATAGACACGCTTTCAACAAGTTCAATTACTAGACAAGTAATAAGAACTGCTTCACGATTATGCGACTGGAGCATCCCTTTCACTGTTTGAAGTAAAGCAAGACTGGAAGCTGCCTTTTTTCTTTTTGATAACCTAGTTCTCCGGGCCAGCTTGCCCATACCCCAACTAATTTCACGGGGTACCTGCTACCTCCCACCACCCACCAGCACAGAGTACCAGGTGTTTGGACATATGAAAGAAAATCACCTAGTGTTTCTTGTTGGAAACTGTCCTTTCAATATCAAGATTAGTAGAGTTGAAGGGACCTTGAGTTGTCTAAAACCAAAAGGTGACAAATAGTACTTGAAATTCAGCAGATGAGATAGCTTTTGCAAGTCTGGACGAACAACTCTAAATTGGATCAACAAGAGCTTACACAATTGATTACTGAAAATAATCACAGTTGAAATTTTGTTTGTGCTCATCATTCAACGATCGTAAACGCAGCAAAGAAATCATTGTGACTGACTGCTGATCTCATAAGCATACCATCACAATCGCCATACTGAATCAACCATATATTATAGTAAAAGACCGAATTGCTTCCACAACCAAATTTCTTTCACTGAAATCCACATTTGTTACAAATTGTGTACTCTACTTTTCACTATGCACTCACATTTACAACGAGCCAGCTACACTAATCTAAATAATTTAGCACCATAACGTCTACTGAAAACTAATTGAAGTCAATTAACATACAGAACAGCACTTAGACTGGAATATCACCTCGAGAATGTTCGCGCAGATAATAGCAGCAATGGCCTTCGCATCGCGCATATTTTCACCAGCAATAATAGTCAAATTCGTGATTATCGGCTTGGAATTAATGGTGAGCTCTGCTAAGGCTCTCTTATATTCGCTGATAAGCTGTTGTTGCTGCTGATGTTGCTGCGGCTGTTGCGGCTGGTAAGGTTCACAGAGTGAATCACTGTTCTCTGGATCTTCCCAACTGTCAATTGCCCTAAATCTCGGGGCAACAGAGCCCGAATTCACAGCCCGTTGTGGGATAAAACTCCCTTCATTTGAAATGCGATTGATTCCAATAGAATCTTCGTTTAATCTGGGCTTTTTTGTACCTGATTCCAGACATGATCTACGAGAACTCTTCATCTCTATGAACAAAAACCAAACCCAAACCCAAACCCTAACCCTAAAATGCAAACTATTTTACACCGATTACATCACAAATTGGCAAATAAAAACAGAAATCAAACAAACATATACTACTTTTCAACATCTATGATATCAGAATTACAACAAACATTGAATCGAAAATTTGAGAGTTCGGAGCTTGATCGGCGATTCAAAAACGGAGCAATCGGAGGGAATTTGGGGAATTTTGGGGGTGGGCAGAGGGGGTGGGGTTGCTCATATGGTTTCAATTGATTTTAGCTAGAGAAAGAGTAGTAGCTCTTATATATGCCTGAGAAAAGTCCTGGTTTCTAAATTGAGAAATTGACATTTTTTTACCATTTGGATTGGTAAATGGCAAAAATAACCCAAAACTTAAATTTGATGCACTTTTTTTTTAAAAAAAATGACAAACTATATTTATGATGTTAAGGAAACAAAAAATATATATAAAAAAATAAATTTGAACTAATTTACTATTTTAATTTTTAGTCATACATAAATATTACACAAAATATATTAATACAATCACTATATTAGACTATAACTATAAGGATCCTACACAATTAAAACTACTTAACTTTGATATCTGCATTTTTCCTTTAGATTTTAGTATTACTTTAGTCTTTAGGTTCACAACGTCAAAACCTAAAGAACTAAGAACATCGATGGCTAGGGTTTGCAACGACGATAGCAAGGGTTAGACAACGACTAGGGTTGTGAATTGTGAGTATTTGCTATACTTTTACTACACTAAGCAGAACTTTTGCACTCAATTAGTAATTTGATTTCTCTCTTTTTATATTTTGCGTCAAATTATTGTACAAGTCATATATTTGTTTTGAAAGCATTTGCTTATTGGTTAAACCGAAACTGAACCGTTGAAGAACAAAAATCGATAACTGAAAACCGATACCAAATATCTTATTATTTTGGTTATCGATTTAGCATATTTAAAAACTAAAAACTGATGAACCGAATTGATAATACTTAAAACTGAATCGAACCAACCGATACACACCCTTAATTAGAACAATTTGATATAATCTCATTGAATCTTAGACACAAGGGTTTTTATAGTTAATTTAGAAATTGAAAAAAGGTTTAAAAGGATCTTGAACTATGAATTTTGGTATAATATTGTTCTCCATCGCTAAAAATGTTTGACGTTAACTTTTTTGAATCAACAGTATCCCTATTTCTAGGGGTGTGCAAAAATCGAATCAACCGATAAATCGAACCGAAAAAAGTGTTATTGGTTTATTGTTATTGGGTTAACGGTTATTTAATGGTTTTATAAAACAAATATTGGGTTATCAATTCGATATTGGTTTTTTAATAACCCATTAAGAATATAATAATTTACTATTTTAATTTTTAGTCATACATAAATATCAAACAAAAAATATTAAAATAATCACTATATTAGACTTTAACTATAAGGACCCTGCACAATTAACATTACTTAATTAACTATGATCTTTGCATGTATCCTTTAGGTTTTAATATTACTTTAGTCTTTTAGGCAACAACTAGGGTTGTGAATTATGAGTATGTGCTATACTTATACTACACTAAGCATAATTTTTGCACTCAATGAGTAATTAGATTTCTCTCTTTTTTATTTCGTGTTAAATTATTGGACAAGTCATATATTTATTTTGAAATTATTTTCTTATTGGTTAAATCGAAAACTGATAACAAATACCTTATTGGTTTGGTTATCGCTTTAGCATATTTAGAAACCAAAAATTGATAATACTTAAAACTGAACCGACCGATACACACCCCTACCTATTTCTAATAGCTCATTTCATAAAATGATATTAATTGATTCGTTAATTACGTGACAACTTTCTATTGATTTATTTTGAATCAATCTAATTAAAAGATTCATAATTTGGTATTCCCCTAAAATCAATGTCTATTTGTCAAAAGAAGATTCAAACACACCCTATATATAAATTAAACTCATATTTATGAAATGTTGGGAGATTTTCTTGCCAAACATAACATTGATTTTTTTTCCAAAACGTATACAAAATTTCGCTCACAATTTTCTTGCATGAAAATGGTATAAAATTGATATAAAACATGTATATAAATATATAAAATTCATGTGATTTTTTTGAAAAATAAATATATAAAAAAGATGACAAATAAGGTTAATTAACATTTTTTGGCCTTGAAGTATGATTAGAATCCAAATCTGCTATTAAACATTAGATAACTCAAAACAATATAAAATATATAAGAACAATATTAGGACTTGATTTTGTTTATCTTTAATGTATTTAAACATTAGATAACTCAAAACCATATAAAATACATAAGAACAATATTGGGACTTGATTTTGTTCATCTTTAATGTATAAAAAAGAATATAATTAGTGAGAAAACAAAGACGAAAATATGTACAAAATGACTAGGAAATGAGATTCTTTTTTGACCTATTTATTCATTTCCTATCTCGCCTAAGTATAGAAATAAAAGAGTCTCAATTCATTTTTTTATCTCACTATATTGCTCCTAATATAGATGTGTAATTTAAGTACCAATCTATTCACACATACATATATATGGCCTTTTAAAGTTCTTTAGATTCGAATAGAGGAGATACAAATATGCTATATTTTGTAAAATTGTGTTATGTTTGATAAATAAATAAAATTCTCTATATTTTTAGTAATATAAGATCTTATTTAGTTATAAGGAATAAGAGTCTGAAAAATACCTCAACTTTGGTCGAATTTGTTGTTGTGAAACTAAACTTTCATGAGGATTTATTACCTCCCTAGACTATTTAATAGTGTATTTTTTACCCCTGAACTATTTAGTAGTGTATTTTAAAGGTATATATGTGTCCACGTGGACACATTACTATTTATAATTTTGCATTATTTTTTACGTCCACGTGGGCAAATATATATGTTTAAAATACGGTATTAAATAGTCTAGGGAGGTAATAGATCCTCATGAAAATTTAGTATAGCAACAACAAATTCGACCAAAGTTGAGGTATTTTTTAGATCTTTATCCCTAATTATAATAATGTAAATGTATTTTCCTCTTTGGGCCCATGAAATTACCTCAATATATTTGGGCCTCTGAGTTTTTCATCACTATTAGGCCCAAGACCCGCACAAAAACCTCAATTCTTAAACCCTAATATTTGCAGTAATTGTATCTTCTTCCTTTCTTCGCCATTTTTTCCCCTTGTATTGGTGAGTTAATGCATAGTTCTTTTCTTCATAGAATGAATATGAGGAATTCATATTGCTGATCGTGTAATTGTTTTTCGTTTTTCTTAGGTAATCATGATGAAATTCAAAACCCCACAAAAAGGAAGAATCAGGAGGGAGCTTGAAAAGCGTGCTCCGAAATTGGTGAGTTTTCTCAGCTGAATATTGGGGTTCTTGAGTTTGTTTGTTCCATTATTCAGCTAATTTTCGATTTTTATTGGCATTACTATAGTTGGATTTCAAAAAAGAAAAGAAAAAGATGGTCATAATTTTTAACTAGACTGATTGCCTACATGTAGGATTCGTCCTCGACTCATAGTTGTAGTTGGGGTAAAGACTTTCTATTTGAGTAGTGTATTTGGACTTTATCAATAGTACTTCTGTAGTTAGTTTCGCGCTAGGAGGTCACCTTTTTTTTGTCTGTGTGGGAGCTGGCGGGGTTTGAAAGATGGGGTTTTGACTGTGATGACAATTGTTTTTGGCAGGTTGAAACTGGGAAGAAGACTTTGATACTACACGGTACGAAAACAAGCCAAGTATTGAATGATGTGATGACCGAAATTTATCACTTGAAGAGGGATAATTCTGTTAAATATACCCGGAAGAATGATAACATTAGACCATTTGAGAGCGGGGGCGAGACTTCTCTGGAGTTTTTCTCTCTTAAGACAGATTGCAGCCTTTTTGTGGTAAGTGGGTAGAGGCCTTTTTCTTTTGAAGCATTTTTTTTTCAGTTCATGGTTACAAAGGTGCTGTTTTATAACTTGTTTCCATGTTAATCAGGATTTATTTTGTGACTTCCTGACTATAATGACTTGTTTCATATTAATCTGAACTTCTTTTTGTGGCTCTCTGATTATTATGTTGTTTTTGTTTGGTTTGTTCCGAAGCTAGACATATCTGATCTTCTCCAACTATCTAGCTAGCAAAACAGTAGTAACTTGTGTCAAAAGATAGTACATGTTAAATCAAACACAGGAATAAGAAATTAGGTCAATATTGAGCATTTGTTGAGTCTTTCTGAAAATCTCAAAGGTGCTCACTTTGACATAAGTGCATTATATTCTTAATTAGGTTAAGCCTCTGTCTCGTAAGAGACAAGGAGCAGAGACTAAGCCATATAATGCTTTTTGATAGGTAGCTTGCATACATTCATAACAAGAATTGTGGCTAATAGTTGCTGCCAAAAAGTTCATTTTATCATTTAGCTACTGTTGTAGCACTTCTCCAGCGTCCACTTTTGATCTTTAACTGTTTAATGTTATTAGTTGCTAGATTTGTAGATAACTAAATACAGATATGATGTATATGCTTTTGTAATTTTCGTTTATCAAATTTGAATGTAGTATTTGATTGTCTGTGTAATTGACTTTTTGGAGTGCAAATAGATATTGTGAGAGGGTTCTGTCTGAGTGGTAAAACCATATTCAAGTACCCAGATGTCTTGACATGATTTTAATGGGTGATTAACAACAGTCTTGGGTATCCTGTTCCTTGGTAAAGGGGTTTTCTTTTACAGTGAGGAGGAGAGCACATTTAGAACTAGATCATCTAAAATTTATTCTTATATAAGAGATTATGCTTGTGTAGCTTTGGAGCACCCTGATTGAAATTCAGTGCTAGAAATTGCTACTACTTAACCATCACTTGCTTATGGTTTCCACTTGACGCAAAGTCTCAGGTTCTACATAGCAGAGTTCCAAGTCCTATTGCTCTTGTTAAACCATCTATTAGTATTATTATAAATAGTAGATTTCAATACTCAGAGTGAGATGAGTCCTTTTCGACTCTAGTTACCGTGTTGAATACCTTGATTTCAGCAATAGGTTATCTTTGTATAAACTGTTGAAAAACATATCCCTTTATCAGGAATATTTTTTTTAAACCCTTCCCCAGGAGGTCCCACCTTTTTGCTCTGTTGGCAACTCAAACCCAAAACCTTTGGGTTGGAGGTGGAGGGTGCTTACCATCTGTGCAACTCCTCTTGTCATCATGATTATCTTCTTCTGATTTTATGTTCAGGACATTCCTAGCTTTTGTTTTCTGTACCCACTTACAGTCTCTGGTTGTTTTTCAGTATGGTTCTCACTCCAAGAAGCGCCCTAACAATCTTGTTCTTGGACGAACCTATGATCACCACATTTATGATCTTGTAGAGGTAGGAGTGGAGGAGTTCAAAAGCATGAAGTCTTTCAAATATGATAAGAATTTGGCTCCTAAAATTGGGTCAAAACCCTTTTTCGCCTTTATGGGAGAAGGATTTGAGAGTGTTGAAGAGTTGAAACATTTGAAAGAAGTATTGCTCGATCTATTTCATGGCGAGGTTTGTTCTTTTTCTCAATGACTTCTCTGCTTTGCTTCTTTGAATCCGAAAAAGCGCCATCAATGTTTGTGGGTTCAATAATGCAGGTTGTGACCAACTTGAACCTAGCTGGATTAGATCGTGTATATGTATGTGTAGCTGTGTCACCAAACAGGGTTTACTTCACACATTGTGCATTACGTCTTAAAAAATCTGGCACAGTAGTTCCAAGAATAGAATTAGTGGAGGTTGGGCCATCCATGGACTTGGTAACTCGGCGACATCGTCTCCCTGATGACAGTTTAAGGAAAGAAGCTATGAAAACTTCTCTTGAAAAAGCAAAGAAGAAGGTTCGATTGGCTTAGTTAGTTTTTCAAATCTTTTTCTTTTCTACTAACATGAGTTCTGAGATACTGATGTTACCTGCGGTCATTTTCAGGAGAAAAATGTTGTCAAAGATGCTATTCAAGGAAAACTTGGGAAGATTTACATTCCTGATCAGAAGGTAAGACGACATTACCTGGTTGAATTTTTTAAATATAAATTATTTTTCTGTTTACGAGTGAAAAATTGTTCTTTTCTGTAGGTTGGAAGTGTGGCACTTCCTCACAAAGCCAAAGGAGTTAAAAGGGAGCGTCGAGAAGCTAAGTTGAAACATGGAACAACACAGGAGCTGCCCGAGGAAAAGAAGCAGAAGCTGGATTCTGAGTGATTTTTATTCGACCCTTCTGCAGTGTGATGCCTTAGAGGGTTCTCTCCTGCTGGATCAAGTCAAATTTTGTTCTATCTGCCTTTGTATAAGATATAGGCACACAACGTATTTGGCTCTAACCCTCACTAAACGGATGGTCACAGTAGGTTTCGGATCTACTATGTTCAAAGTAGGCTAATGCCGGGTGATTGTTGTCAAAGGATATCATCTGGGAGCCTTCTGACCTCAGAGCCATAGTTATCATTGTTATTTCGTTTTTTCTTATGTTTGAATGAAGTCCATTATATGAATTTTCCTCCATTTGGTATATTATGGAATGTATTTCTAGTTATTTGGAAACATCAGTACTATAAAAAATCTTATTTAGTTACTTTTAGTTCATGATTAACTTGAGAGGGTCTCTTCTGTAGCTTTATAGTTCAACCAGTCGAAGTCTGAAATTTGGAAATACTTGAGCTATATTTTCAAGTTTAAAAAAACTATGAAACACTGTTTGTCCTGTCAAATTACTACATCAGAGCACAATTTAATGCCACACTAGAAAATGGTTGTTTGGTATGGAAGGAAATATTTTCCATGAAAAATACCATTTGCCTGTTGGTCTGAGGTTGGTTGAAAGATGATGTGATGCAAGTAAATGTTTTGAAAAAGTTTTGGTGCTCTTTTTAACTTTTTTTCTTGTGTTAAGTATTTTGTAAAGCATTTGCATAACATTTAGACATGTATAGGTGGAGCAGGGGTGTGGGGTAGTGAGGGATTAGGGTGAATATGAAGTATGTTGGAAGGCAATGACACAATCAACGTGAAAAGTCCATAAAACTTATTTTCCTACTTTCACTAGAGAAGTAATTTTCCTCATTTTTAACGATCAGTCGTCATTCTTTCCTCAACCAAGGAACTCTCTTTCCCAAGTTGTGTTTTCTTTTTATTTCTTCAAGGGAGAAGCAACTAAATACAATGAAACAAACATGGTGTGATTTATGTGAACATTTCTATGACCCAAATTCCCATTATAATGCTTTTACATACAGTTATACAACATGAATTCTGGGGAGAAATTACAAAAATTGAAATTGAACAAAATCAGTTGCTCAAACAATGGTTCAAAGAGGAAATGGACACGCCCAGCGCGAAGGATCTTCTGTGAGGCAGTGGCCACTGCTTGAGCTTGCGAAGAAAACTTGGTTTTCTCCAAAGGCAATCTGAATTAATATGCACAGGTACATCATGCAGGCCTGAAAAACATACAATGTATCCATCAGACTTCACCAACATATACAGGGGAAGAAACTTGCTTAGAAGTATTGTCATAAAACATGTGCCGTTGAACTGCAAGAAAGCAAAGGGCTGCACCCATTTTATTGAAAATAAACTTCGATATCACTCGAGCTGAAGC